>CAUYOR010102174.1:0-52527 GCA_963573925.1 Callimico goeldii | reverse complement strand
GTCAAAATAGTGAAACCCCGTCTCTACTAAAGATACAAAAAATTAGCTGGGCATGGTGGCGCGTGCCTGTAATCCCAGCTACCTGGGAAGCTGAGGCAGGAGAATTGCCTGAACCCAGGAGGCGGAGGTTGCGGTGAGCCGAGAATTGCGCCATTGCGCTCCAGCCTGGGTAACAAGAGCGAAACTCCGTCTCAAAAAAAAAAATAAATAAATAAAATAAATAAATAAATAAATAAATAAATAAAAGCATGTCCTCTCTCTTCTCTTTGGTTTCTCTTGGTCTAGCCGTATGCCGTTATCCTCTGGGCATGTCAGGAGGCCAGATTCCAGATGAGGACATCACAGCTTCCAGTCAGTGGTCAGAGTCCACAGCTGCCAAATATGGAAGGTGAGGATGACTGCTTCAAGACAGCCCATGTTCTGGGGTTGGACAGATTTCCTGGGCACAGATTCCTGACCCAAGGGGCTGGAGAAGGGAAGGTGGTGTCATTGGCGGGAGCTGTTGAGAATGAAGGATGGACAGCAAATGGGTCTGTCCTGCTCTCTACGTTTTCAGGGAGAGAATTCAGGGCTTAGCCACATGTACTGTCTGGCAGCCCCATCTCAACCACAGAAGCCCCAGGGCCATATCAACCACAATAAATGAGTTCATTGATAGGAAGTGGATTTGCTTTCCCTGACTTTCTCACTATGAGCTGCTGCAGGAGGCGGGCAACGGTGGCAGGTATGGGAAGGTGCAGATTATGTAGGACACTGGGAGTTAGCGTCTACTCCTCTTCTCAGGGGGTCTGTAAAACATCACTCACTGCAAAGCATCAAGGGCTTAACTAGACATTGAGGCCTCCAACAAGTTCTCTCCCTCTCTCAAGGATCTCTCACATGGAAGGGCCACCCTTACCCACAGAGAGAGTGTGGCAGTGTCCTGGGGTGATTGAATCAGGGGTCTTCTACATCAATAAACTCCCTATTGCTCTACTGGTTGGACCCAACACTCTTTCTGGAATCTAATTATTTTGGTGTGAAGTATTGATTTTATTAAAATGGAACTACCCAAAAGAAAAGCAATCCTGACGAACCTCCCCCATAATTTCTTAGTGTATCAAAGACTAGAGTGATGGTTGGTGGAATTGAAAGGGAGTGACAAATGAATGGGTGATATCTGTGGGAAAAAGGAACATTCTAGGGGAGAGAAAGTGGTAGGAGGTTCTCAATATGAACTTTGTAACAAGTTCACAATTTTGCTCAGTGGTAACTCAGGCTGGAGGTAATAAAATGAAACCAGATTATTTACTACTTCCTTGACATGCTCTTCCCCCTCATCCTTCCCATGTGTTTCCATGGCTCCTTGTTGGTCTGCGATGCCCATCCTGCTGCATTGCATAACCCACACTGGATACCCTACTATCCCTCCTCCCTACTGCCATAACTTGATGTCCAAGCAAAGGGTGGCTAGCTTTGTTAGACTGAGTTTGAATGTGGGAAGGGAGATATGAAATAACTGATGGGGAACAGAGGGTAGGAAGAGTTTTATTTCTCTTTAGACCTCTAAATCAGGACGGAGAATGAAGGCTACATGTGATCTGAAGGCCTCCAGCTCACTGGTGGGGACTGTCTCTCAGGGTTTCTTGGTACTCCGGGGAAAGGGATCTGACCACAAGTGGGTACTATGGTGGCAGTGAAAACTGGCGATAACCCAAAAGTTTGTAAAAACTGGGCAGTCTGCTCTCTCCCCTCAGTACAGGGCAGGTGCTTCCCTGTGAACCAGTAAACAGCTCTGTGGTTTCACGGTTGCTCCCTCTCTCACCAACCCTCACCTTTCAAGGCTGGACTCAGAAGAAGGGGATGGAGCCTGGTGCCCTGAGATTCCAGTGGAACCTGATGACCTGAAGGAGTTTCTACAGATTGACTTACATACCCTCCATTTTATCACTCTTGTGGGGACCCAGGGGCGCCATGCAGGGGGTCACGGCATTGAGTTTGCCCCCATGTACAAGATCAACTACAGTCGAGATGGCACTCGCTGGATCTCTTGGCGGAACCGTCACGGGAAACAGGTAGGAAGTGGAGACATCCAGACCCTGGGATGTCCAAGACCATGTTTTGACTTAGGCTAGGAGAAGGGTATGGATTGTCTGTGTGGGTATGTGTGTCCACAGACCAGGCATGCCCTTGTAAATATGTGACCCAGGGTGAGGGATGCAGGGAAGGAATATCAAGCCCACGTGGAAAGAGTAGATGTATTCTGCTCCTTGAATTAAGGGGAAGCCCATCAAAAGGGTGGCGGGGGTGGGGGGGCGGGTGAAGAAAAGTGAACATAATTTAATACCATCTTGTCACTCTTTCTCTTCTCTCTCCTCAGGTGCTGGATGGAAATAGTAACCCCTATGACATTTTCCTAAAGGACTTGGAGCCACCTATTGTGGCCAGATTTGTCCGGTTCATTCCAGTCACTGACCACTCCATGAATGTGTGCATGAGGGTGGAGCTTTATGGCTGTGTGTGGCTAGGTAGGTCACTCGCCCAGGAAGCCTATAGACCTTATTAAAGACTCCGACTTCTGGGAAATGAAGGCAACCTTATCAGAAAGGGATCAGTTACTCCTGAAACGGTGATTCCCTCTTGTGAAGAGTAGAGACAGAAGCATTGCTCAATATCCTAGTGCTTGGTGCCCCACACCCAGTCATGCATTCAGAGTCATTATGCTGACTGCCACTGAGGGGCGCTTCTCCACAGTGCTCCCTGGGTGCCCAGATGGGGTCCTGCTGGACATGCTGTGCAAGCTTGTACCCTTGAAACTCACATAGTTTCCTAAGGTAATGGGCCTGGGTAGTAGGCACTCACTTGGCTGTGTTTCCTTTGCAGATGGCTTGGTGTCATACAATGCTCCAGCTGGGCAGCAGTTTGTACTCCCTGGGGGCTCCATCATTTATCTGAATGACTCTGTCTATGATGGAGCTGTTGGGTACAGGTAAATCCTGGGAAACTTTGATAATCAGAATGGGAAACTGGCCACTAGGAGAGCATAATATTTTATCATGTCTTGGGATCAATAATCAATCAACCAATCAGGATTTTGTTCCTGTACAAGGCATTTGGAGATAATTTAGATGAGGGAATATACACGACCTTTATTTCCAGGGAACTTAAAGCCTAGTTTGGGAAGACAAGTTAATTACCCAGAAAACAATGAATTGCACAAAGCAAGGGCTAGAGATTGTGATATGGCTCTAAGTATAATAGCCATATTTTTGACCCTCAAAACAGGACATGTGGTTTGACACAAATACTGGCCTACTTATGGAAACAAAGAGCCAGAGAATTGAAGTAATGATACTCTGGGCAGGTCAAAAAATCAGAAAGAATAGACCTTATAAATATAAATGCTTTGAAAATTGTAAAAAGGGGACTAGTAAGGCTTACAATAAACAAGGAAAGTTTCTAGGGCAAGATGAGAATTGTAGCAGAGGAAGGTAGGTAGAAGGAGGCAGAAGAAAGGAAGCAGGGCTGAAGGCAAGACTGGCCTGACTATGTAGAAGCTGGAGCTGAGAAGAATGGAATGGAACAGTGGATAAGCGTGAAGTGGATCAGTGGAGGGCTGTGGCAAAGAAGTGTAACCAGATACAGTTGGAACTTAGGGTTGGATAAGGGATGCTCCCACTTATCCCATTTCGCTTCAAGACTTCAAGCGTTGCCATTCTTCTATCCCATGCTAACACTTTTCTAAGCTTGGTTTGTATCTGCAAAGTGAGTGGGAGAAAACTCAGACCACAATGAAGACCAGACCAGATGATGGAGGTTGACAGGAGTCAAAGGAGATACTAGTGAGGCTCAGGAAGGGAGTGTGGACTTACAGCCTTCCATCGGCTTAGCTGTGGAGAACGAACTATTGCCCTCTAGCTGCCATCCCCTGGGTGAAGGCCTGATTCATCCACTCTTCTATTCCTAGTCACTTCCTTTCCATCTTCTTAGTCACTGTTCCTTCCTGTTTGTTTAAACTGTCTTGGCATACTTTCACTCAGTCACACCCCAGCAGGCATGTATTCAAGGCATAGAGGAAATCAGAGATCAATCAAATTCAGTTTAACTTAATAAGCCTTTGTTAATCAACTGTTACTAAATACAAGGAGTTTGACCAGACATGTTAGGTATTCAAAGGTAGTGAAGTCATCGATACTACCTTTAAAGAGCTCGTAATTTGGAGTAGGGGCTAAAACAGAATATAAGTTACTATGATTCAAGTGTATGAGCAAGAGATAGCTTATGATTGCTTTGAGATTCAAAGGAAAAAGTAAACTGTGGTAGGAAAGCACACAAACAGGGATGAGAACATCTAGATTTTCTATAATAAAAGTGACTTCTGTTTGCTGGGATTAAAATGCATATGAAAAGCATTTCATAAGATAAATTGATGTACACATGTAAGTTGTTATCTGATTAACGTTTTTCTGACTAAAGGACCAGTAAAGATGTGGTAGAACAGATAACTCTGAATTGGGTCCCAAAGAATGGTTAGAATTTTCACAGGTACAGAACCTTGAAATGGAGTTTTAGGCCGAGGGAATAGCATGAGGTAAAAAGAATCATGGTTATAAAGTTTAGGGGACTATCTGGGAGAAATCAACGGTTTATTTAACTGTGGACCATATTTATGTGGCAAAGTAATGCAGGAGAAGCGTAACAAAGAGGATTATGCCATATTTTGAAGGAACCTGAAGTCAAGACCCAAAGGAGCAAGAAGAGGAGGAAGAGGAAGAGGAGAAGTTGCTATTCTTGTTCTTTATGAACGTTATCATTAACGTAATGAGTCACTGAAGATTTTTAAAGCTGGGGAAGGACAGGATTTGGAGCTGTGCTTTAGACAGAATAATCAAGCAGCATGCACAGGTTAGATTTGAATGGAATGAGGAGGTGATGAGGAACATTTTAAAACTCTGAATTCTGTCAAGTAAAAAGAATTAATGACCAAGGCCATAACTGTGACTGTGGGAAATGAGGAAAAGATACTCATTTGGGGAACATTTGCAATCTGATTGGATGTATGGGGCATACAGTAGGGTGTGAAAAAGAGTTAGATGAAGCCTGACAGTCTAAGTGACTAAACAATGGGGCTGACGTTTATTCATTCAACAAATATATTTTGAGTGCTGAGTATGCACCAAGCGCTTTCAGTTACTATGAAAGAGAAGTATAATTTATAGAAAAGGGAAACCAACCTGAAAGATTTAGTTAATAGGGGATGACGATGGATTTAGTTTGGGGTATAAGTCTATGAGACGGACAAGACTTTCAGTAGAGAAATAAGGAAGGTAGCTGGAATTGCAGCTTTGAACTCCAGGGGAAAGATTTTTAAAAATTACAAAAATTTAGACATAATTGTCTTTCATTTAATAATTGAGGTAATAAGATATCTGGTGGAGGTGGCTGAGTGTGGAGATCCTCTCAGCCACTGTGAGATGACATTCCTCAGAGTCTCAGGAAATAGTCATATTACCAAAGGTTACTGTTTTGTTTTAAAAAAATTCAAGAGTAATATATGCCTACTAGTGATTGAAATAACTCTAAGGTATACAAACATGGAAAAATTCTTTTCTTATCCCTTCTCCACTTGATTTAATTTTGGCCAAGGGGAAACTGAACAGGCATTTCTTTTAATTTGTGTTGCTTTTAGTAAGACTTTCATGGGATTTATTTTTCTGGGGATAATTGGAAATATATTTATTGCAAGTAAACTTATATTCTCCTAGCTTTCTGATCTGTAGAGAGAAGAAAAAGATGGCAAAACCTTGGAAGGGAGATCCAGGCTCTGGTCACTGTGGATAAGGCCAGTCAAATTTTATAATTTACCAAACATTTTTTAATGAATAAATATATTTTAAAAGGCTGGCATAATCACTCTTAGTATTTTTTATTTTTTATTTTTTGCAATTCACAAATTTTACATATTATTGATCTGGCTATAAACCTCAAGGGTCACACCCATTATAGCTTGAGGGTGAGTATCCCAATCTCTTTATTTGGGAGATTTGTGTCACATCTGCCGTAGCTCGAGATGCAGAGCTTGAGGAAAGAGAAGTTCCACATGATGGAGTCTTGCCCTGTCCCTCCATAAAAAGAAGGAAGGAGCCTCTTTGTGTCATCCGTACAGTCAAATAAGTATAAATGCAGTCATATTCCATCCAGCAGTCAGTCTTCTGGCAAACTCAGCCTTTAAAACAGAGCCTTTTACTCAGAAGTCCAAAAAGGCTGCAAAGCTAGAACACAAAACTAAATCTGATACCTGGGATTCTCATGAAATCCGTACATCTTACTTCCTGGGTCTAGTATCCTACAAATTTAACAAAAATAAATAGAAATTACGATTTAAACTTAGAGATTATGTTTTCCCCCCTGTAGTTTAATATCAAATTGGGTTGCTGGATATGTAGACTAGAAGAGAGTGTGACTGGCTTCTCTGAAATTGATTCACCGAACAATAACAATATGTAGTTAAAAGAGAGTCAGCACTAAGTTCTGGAAACATTTATTTGATAATGGGGCAAGTGGTACTATGTATGGTAGTATTCATTCTATGCATTTATCCATTTCAACGTTTACTCAATGAATTAATTCATCAAATGCATTTGATAATATTGAGTCATTATGTGAAGACATATCCGGTATTTAAGAATAGGCAAGGTGCAATAGATTATAGAAAGCTTTTCATATTAAATGATAAGATGTTGTTTAAAAGTTTTACTACTAAAGGGGTAAGCATCAAATATTTTATAAAAATTACTAATATGAAATTCTTAATTCTCCATTGATGTAAGATAAACTAGTCAGTACTATTATACACATTTGATTATTTATAACCCTTCAATTCCAAGATAATAAACTCTTACAAAATCTGGAGTAAAGATGCTGGGTAAAAGTTCTTCCATGAATGTGTGATTAACTCAGATTTCTCTCTCCTTTCCCCACCCTTCTCCTGGCCTGAGCAGCATGACAGAAGGGCTAGGCCAGTTGACAGATGGTGTGTCTGGCCTGGATGATTTCACCCAGACCCATGAATACCACGTGTGGCCTGGCTATGACTATGTGGGCTGGCGGAACGAGAGTGCCACCAATGGCTACATTGAGATCATGTTTGAATTTGACCGCATCAGGAATTTCACTACCATGAAGGTCAGTGGAGTCGGGTGTGGTAGAACTTCTTTAAGGAGGCACACATCATAGTGTTGTAGAGAAAACGCATGCTAGAAAGAAGCCTAGGCTGATGCCACTTCAATGACATATTCTGTTGCTAACTAGCTAAATGCATTTCACAAGTCACTTCTCTAAGGGTGTGATTCTTCATTTGTGTATAAGGGAGTTAGGTCAGTGAGCTCTCATTTTTTTGTTGTTCTAACACTAAAGGTGACATATTCATTAGGTACAATAACACAGTGTCCAGGGCCCACAGATTTTTAAGGCCCCTAAAAATGCTTTAATTTCTTTTAATGTCAGGTGAAAAAAATTAATTTTTAGTTTAAAGATTATATTTATCTTTTTACCAGTGCAGTTGTGTGTGTTTATATGTGTGTGTGTGTATATATATATATACATATATATACACAAACATACATATGTATATATTTATACATATATATACACACATATATATGTGGAGTAAAGATGCTGGGTTAAAGCTCTTCCATGAATGTGTGATTAACTCAGATATAGGTGTGTGTGTGTGTGTGTGTGTGTGTGTGTGTGTATGTATACACACACACACACACACAATTTTTTTTCTAAAAAAAAAGATGAAATTGTTTTGGATTGTGTATGATTTCAGGTCTCTAACCTAGCCCTGTTGAAAAGAAGTAGACTGGCTCTAAAATGTACCTAGGAGGAAGTAGGATGGCAGTCTTCCTCTTACCTTAGTTCAAAATAGCTCTAATCAGGGTAGACAGCTACTGTGATTGAGAAGATCATAGACTGGAGAGAGTTCAAGGCAAGGAAGGGCCTGAGAAGAGGCTGCAGTCCTTCTAATTTAACAGATGAGGAAACTGCAGTCCAGCAACATGAAGTGAGGTGGCAAAGGGCAGACAGTACATACAGGTAACAAGGGTTGCAGCCCAGGTTCTATGAGACCTGACCAACTATCACTGCCACTGTGAGGTTCGTAGAGGGAAAAATCCAGAAGACTGCAGAACACCAACTATTCACCAAGGGTGGTGCTCACAGAAACAGCAGGTCTTGACTCTTACTGAGTTGGCTGGCACTGTGTCCCTGTGTAACTCAGCAGGGCCAACCTATCACTCACGTGCCTCTCTCTCTACCAGGTCCACTGCAACAACATGTTTGCTAAAGGTGTGAAGATCTTTAAGGAGGTACAGTGCTACTTCCGCTCTGATGCCAGTGAGTGGGAACCTAATGCCATTTCCTTCCCCCTTGTCCTGGATGACGTCAACCCCAGTGCTCGGTTTGTCACGGTGCCTCTCCACCACCGAATGGCCAGTGCCATCAAGTGCCAGTACCATTTTGCTGATACCTGGATGATGTTCAGTGAGATCACCTTCCAATCAGGTAGGGAGCTCAGGTCCCCTTGGGGAAGTGGGAGCAAGGTGATGAAGGAGGAAGGCACATACCCAGAACATCTCATTAGCAGGTCTCTGAGAGGAGGGGGATTGTACAGGTGGCTTCTCATTGCTGGATACAGTGAATCCTTTGTGTGGTTAGTTTTACTTGTGGAGAGGTAGGGATGAGAATGGAAGTGAACAAATATTCATGTAACTCTTCTTAGAAAGTTTTTTTTTAAAAAGAGAGTATAGTACTATTTTTTCAAGAAATCTTGATTCCGTTTTGTAGGAAATGGTATTTTGATACTACAAACTGGGCAATAGGGATGCCCATTGCTAATAGGTTGTCATTGTTTCTTGGACTTTTTGGTGGAAGAAAGCAATGAAGTAAACAAAATATTCATGTAGCTTCATTATAAACTCATTGATTTTTGTAAATTTAATGTTTACTTGATTACAGCTATTCTTCTTCTTCTTCTTTTTTTTATTGAGACAGAGTCTCACTCTGTTTCCCAGGCTGGAGTGCAGTGGCGCAGTCTTGGCTCACTGCAACCCTGCCTTCTGGGTTCAAGTGATTCTCCTGCCTCAGCCTCCCAAGTAGCTGGGATTACAGGTGCCTATTACTGAACCTGGCTAATTTTTCTATTTTTAGTAAAGACAGGGTTTCGTCATGTTGGCCAGATTGTTCTCCAGCTTCTAACTTGAAGTGATCCACCTGTCTTGGCCTCCCAAAGTGTTAGGATTACAGGCATGAGCCACCAAGCCCAGCTATTATTTTTTTGAATACTCAAGTTGTGCTGTCTTTGACTAGAGCTTGCATTTTTAAAGGGGCTCTTTGCTCTTTGAATCTGACCCTAGAAGCCTTTGATAACTTTCTTGTTTTCTGAAAGAACAAGGTATTTCAAGTTCATTTTGAACATGTACTGCCCCCAACATGGAATCAACCATTTCTTCAAGAAATTGTGATTCCTTTTAGTAGTAAATGGTATTTAGATACCATAAACTGGGCAATTGGAATGCTCATTGCCAATAGGTTGTCATTGTTTCTTGGATTTTTCAGTGGGAGAAAGCAATGAAATATGTATTTTTAAAAATAAGAAGATTATGAGTTCACCTTGTTACTTCCAATTCAAATTAAAGATAAGGTTTTCATTTAAATTTGATTTTATACTTTCATCTCTAATATTTATGCTAAATATGTTTTCTAACAATGTTAGCAGCATTTTCTTTATCTTACTATTCACAAAGCAATATCAATATTATTACTAACAACATAACTATTGAGCATTAAGATTTCTTTGCAATTCTCTTTTCTTTGTCCTGAGAATGTATCCTACTAAGAATGTGTAGTCAAAGTACTATGTTCTAAGGTCAGTTGAGTAACAGTAGGATAATTCTTTTCTGTATATAGCTATGTCACCAATGTGATATACAGTTAGGTTCATTGTATTCTGATTATTTCAACTTTTAAGAATTCATTTTAGACTCTAAATACTACTTTTGATTGAACAGTAACAGTAGCAAATAGTGATTTAAATTCTTGGAGCCAGAAACTGTGAAATCTTGAAAAGTTAAAAGGCATTTAGAATATTGTTCATACCATTAAATTTTAGATAGGGAGACAAAAGATACATAATGCTTTAAAAAAAAAAGTCCAAAGTAATATGAACAATAAAGGGTCAGAAGGTGAAAGGGCACTAGAGTGGGTTTGTCATAGAGAGCATCAAAGGAATGACACTTGTACTGGGCCTGGAAGAAAAGTCCAGATGTAAAATAACATAAGAGAGATGAAGAGACTAATTTAAAGATAAACCACACTTTGGGAGGCCAAGGCAGGAGGACTGCTTATACTCAAGAGTTTGAGACTAGCCTGGGCAACATGGAGAAACCCTGTCTCCACAACAATCACAAAAATTAGATGGGCATGGTGGCATATGCCTGTAGTCCCAGCTAGAGAGGCTGAGGCAGGAGAATCACCTGAGCTCCAGAGGCAGAGCTTGCAGTGGGTCAAAATTGCACCACTGTACTCCAGCCTGGGTGACTGAGTGAGACCCTGTTAAAACAACAACAACAACAACAACAACAACAACAACAACACCAGATAAACCAAAAGAACCCATTGTTTCAGATTTGATTCTTAAAGGAAGAAAATTTCAGGATGGTTTTCTTATTAAGATGTACTGATAAGAAAATAGAGCATATTTTTAGGGAAACAGGTTTGGTGTTTAAATGTCTCTGTGCTAAGGATTTCCTCTCAGAGTAAATGGATTGATTATTTTATCTAAGTATCTACTGAGAGTAGAAATCAAGATGCTCAAAGTCAGTGACACTTATACTGTAAGTGTTAACTGGGGGACAAATAGATTCCCACCCATCCTCAGGAATTCTCCTGGCAGAGTAACTGGTATACTTATTATAGCTAATTATAGCTATGAACCATGGTTTTTGACTCCTGGGGTCTCTTGAGCTTTAAATCCAATGTCTTAATAATGTTAGTTTTCACTGGAGCCTGACAACCAAGCTCAGAAAGCACATGCAGATGCCAGATACCTCCTTATTTATATAATAATGTTAAGAAGAAAAATTAGGATACTTGGAAGGAATGTCTTTTAGGAAGGAAATACATATTCTAATTCTTGACCCCCTTGATTAGATAAATCAGAGGAAATAATTCTTGCAAAGCTGCCAACATCAATCTGGCAAATACACTTTTGTGGTTTAATCTCAGAAGCTACAAAGTCACAGTAAAGGACACTCCAATGTCAGTAAATATCGACAAAGGTGAAGCCTTAATTCATAAATTGGAGGGCTAGGCCAATGAGGCATAGTGGAGACTCTTTTATAAAAACCTAATTTCCTTGAAGGGAAAAGCATCTTAACACTGCCTGTCCCTTGCCCGTTTACCCACTATATTCTCTCTATATTTTTGCTGAATTTGGGTCCTGCTTCTTATGCTTTATGATAATGTGTGGTCACAGCCCTTTGAATTGCTGTTTCTTAAACCTTTTGTACCATAGCACCTAGTATGTAATAAGTGAAACAAAAATTTTGTAAAGAAAAACTTGCCCTTACTAGTTAGATGAATGGTGATGTTTTTATTTAATGTATTTATGATTTTATTTTTTTAGAAGGCTGATGGCAACCCACTGAATTGATCTCTCGATGTGCTAGGTCATAATATGCCTCCAGAGAAAACACTAGCTATCAGTCTTCTCCCTGGTTCTGACTTACCCTTGTTTTATAACAGATGCTGCAATGTACAACAACTCTGGAGCCCTACCCACCTCTCCTATGGCACCCACAACCTATGGTATGTGTGATTCCTAAATTATACAAATTAAGTTGAAGGTACTTCCTGGAGGATGAAGAAGGGTGGAGATTTGCAAAGCCCTGGCTATGTGAGAGGCTTTACACCAGGTGGCTTTGGATGAAGAGTAGCCCTGGAAAGGTAGGACTGTCTACCTCCAAGATATGGATCCAAACATATTCTCTCCACTACTGATTCATGTGCTTCTTTGATTGAGGCACAGTCTGGAGTTGTCCCAATTTCTCCATTAAAGACTGGGAATTTGGGGTCAGAAACAGGGAAAGGGACATTCCTATGTGAGACCCATAGTGGGGATTTCTAAGAATGGGTGGAAGTCTAAGAAACAAAATGCTTGTCTCTCTAATTGGAGATAAATATGCCGTGTATGCATTGCTTTAGGCAGTTGTTGGCGACACCAGCCAGCAATGTGGGAAGCATGTGATTGAATGTGTCCAAAGAGGACTTTCAGCTACCTTGGCATGTCTCAGAGAATGCAAAGGGTGAAACTGGTTCCTCACCTGTTTTTCATGAGGTGTGATTAAGGGCCTGTAGACTCAGGCCATAATAATATAGTGACAACTTTTGGGAAAAATAGAAAAACTCACCATTATCCTGTCTGACATGGGGAGTGGGAGGCCACTGTCTTATGGAAGACGGAAGTAGGATATGGGAACAAAGTAATAAAACAGGTCAGACATGATGGCTCACACCTGTAATACCAGTACTTTGAGGGGTAGAGGCAGGCAGATCACAAGGTCAGGAGTTCGAGACCAACCTGGCCAACATGGTGAAACCCCATCTCTACTAAAAATACAAAAATTAACTGGGTGTGGTGGTACATGCCTGTAATCCCAGCTACTCGGGAGGCTGAGGCAGGAGAATCACTTGAACCTGGGAGGCAGAGGTTGCAGTGAGCCAAGATCATGCCATTGCACTGCAGCCTGGGCAACAAGAGCAAAACTCTGTCTCAAGAAAAAAAAAAGTAATAAAACAGTAGCAAGAGCAAGAATAAGCAGAAGTAGTAAGGTGGCATCTTCTAAAATTATCTTCAAGGAACAGAATTTACCTCCATGTTTTCAATCCAGTCCCTCATACTCTTACTTGACCCGTGGGATGATTGTATTCTCTGCCTTCTTTCCTGGTTGCAGATCCAATGCTTAAAGTTGATGACAGCAACACTAGGATCCTGATTGGCTGCTTGGTGGCCATCATCTTCATCCTCCTGGCCATCATTGTCATCATACTCTGGAGGCAGTTCTGGCAGAAAATGCTGGAGAAGGTGAGGAGGTACAGAATGGGCAGATACAAGAATCTGCTCCTTTTATTCTCGAGCCACTGTTGTCCCAGGAGTAAAAGGCAAATTGCAAAAATGTATTAGTGGTTAGAGCTAACTGAGGCTACCGAGAAACGTAGGAATGGAGCCAGAAAAAGAATCGCTAAGTCTGTTTTCTCATTTTTAGAGTGGAGATGTTGGAGCCTTCCTCAGGAATGCAGAAAACTCTTTTTAATACATTTAATCTCAACTCAGGTATTTTCCTTCAAATTCTGATTCACTGGATTTTGGGTGGAGTCCAGGCATCCATATATTTTTTTTTTTTAAAAATTAACAGGTGCTTCTGATGCACATCCAAGGTTAAGAATCACTCTCCTAATGCCAAGGTGAAATTTCTGATCATGCTGTTGAAGTTCCTTCTCTTCTTTTTCAGTTTGCTTTTCTGTTTGTGTGTGTGTGTGTGTGTGTGTGTAGAAAAACATCCAGCTTTATTAATATTCAAGCCAAGTTTCTCAGTATTCTAATTTCCACTTTTGTGTACTTGAAGGTTATGATTATGTATCTCTCTGAGTCCCTCTTTAGACTCTTTCTCTTTCTCTAGGCCAAATGATCTGAATAACTTTTTACATTGTCTAACACTTTACAAGAGGCAGACTTTTTCCTCATGTACAATTTTATATACACCTCATTGAGTAATAACTCATGGGCATTGATACATTTAACTACTTTTCTGATGAGAAAATGTGATGTGCTCAAGGTCATACAACTGGTATCCAGTCTTCTATGCGTTTTCCAATTGTTAATATTAAAATGCCTTGATTTCTTTCTTCAAGACTACATTCATTTCATCGAAGAGGGAATATCTATGACTTGTTTGGTTTCTTGGACCAAATAGCAACTCACTGTTTCTTGGTGTCTGATTCTCTTGGGGTCTGCTGATGAGTAAGTGTTTCTGCCTTTGGTCATGGTCACCTATCCTGGTCAATGAGTTCCTCTCAATAGACATGGACTAGGAGAGGTCACAGAAACTCTGAGCTGTGAGGCTTTGAACTGCCTCCTAGGGCAAGGAGCAGGAAGGAGGAGAAATCCTGATTGATTTCTGTGTTTGGGGCTGAGGTCTCCAGGAAGATCAATTCCTGTGTGGAACCTCTATTCCAGAGGAGAGGAAAGGGCACCTTGAGAATGGGCTTGAGTCTCCAGAGTTTTCTAGATGTAGGATGGCAGAAAAATGGCTCAAATCAGAGGTGAGGAGGAGCAATCCTGATGATTGCAATTCCTTCTGACCTGTGTCATACTCGGGTTCCTGAGATGGCTGATGTTTATTTTAAGGTTTTCAGGCAGGAATATTTCATGGAAGAGAAGGTCTCCTTGCTTCCCACAAGTATGTCTCCCAGTCTGAAAACATTAAAGCTTTCAATTCTCAAATAGCAACAGAAGACTGAAAGACAAATTCCATAGAGACTCACTCACTGTCACGAGCATGTCTCAAGGCATGAATGAGGCAAATATCAAAACTTTTCCTCCTTTAGAATGCTGGAACACACCAGTGCCAAATACCTGACCAGAGGCATTCCAGAGTGAGGGTGGTGGTGAACTGAAGGTTCATTGGACAGCTTGAAGAGGATCGATATGTGACCATCTTAAATAGTCTGTTAGGACCACATTTTAGCCAAAGGAGGAGGGTCTGTGTTCTCTACTCTATGAGCTCTTTTTCTCTTTATGTGAGCCAAAATTTGCCACACTTCTCTGAGTCTTTATTCTGAGGCCTGTTGGAATATCTTCTCGTACTATAAGAGAAATGTTGGAATCTCCAGGTAATAGGTAAAGCAAAGATTTTACCCTTGAATATTTAACTTGGTCCTCCAAGAAATTCTATCCCTGTAGATCCTGAGTAAGATGACTCAAGGTGCTCTGGAATAACACTCAAGATTTTTTCCTGGGGACAGAATTTTATGTGGAAAATCATTAAGTACACATATACATTCTAAGAACATTACTTAACATAGCTGTAGACTGTCACATTAGTTGTAGGATACTTTTGATGGTGTCCTCAACATTCCTTCTCTGAGTGATTCAACCCACATATATTGAGTATCTACTATGTTCTGAGCTTCTTGCTTAGTACTGGGGTTATTATTGCAACAGAGGACCTGTGAGTATAGTGGAAAAGTGCACATCTAAGGTTCGTTGTTGAGCACCCACGCTGTTTGTTGGAGTGGAGCATTTGTTTAAATTCAAATAGTCACATACATGCAGATGCTGGCATTTTCCTTTTGACGGAGCAGGCGGGTTATATTAGATAAGATACCACAGGATTAGTTGTTTTGTTGTTCTCCTTCCTTTATTAGGTGTAAGTCACCTTGTTACCTCTCTCTGGACACCTAGGGCTTTCCTGGTTACAGATCCAATGCTTAAAGTTGGTTGGAACTGATTCCAGATCCAATCAACTTTAAGCATTGGATCTGTAACCAGGAAAGAAGGCAGAGAATACAATCATCCTACAGGTCAAGTAAGGGTATGAGGGACTGGATTGAAAACATGGAGGTAGACTGTCCCATATTGTAACCATTTTACTTTTCTGTCCCATATTGTAACCATTTTGCTTTTGGTTAATGAAAACATGGGTTGGTGGTGGGTACTATCCTAATCTGCAGTGTAAAAATGATCAGATAGAACTATTGATTCATCATGTTACAGCACATTTATTAAGTTAATAAACAATTTATGTCTATTCCAAAACCAAGCAGTTAAAGGGTAAGCCAGCAAAATCCATCATTTAATAAAACATAGAAAACTCTTTAAGATTGAGATCATTGGTTACTGAGAGGTTCTTACAGCATTATGAAGATATGCTTTTTAAAAAATGTTTCAGAAAGCGCATCATAGAAATTAGAAGATCAAATTCTACCTTGAAGAAATGAAGGGTTATTCTAAGTTTCTGTAACACAGGCATTTGTGAAAGCAGACTGCGTCCCTAGCATGTGCAGGGCTGCTGAAGTGCTGGGGTTAAACAGTAGTAAAGGGTTATTTCACTTGAGTGGAAGAGCTGAGTTTAAGAAGGGGAGGAATTGGTCTCTTATGCCAACACACCTTTCTCCTTGTTCTTTTCTTCCAGGCTTCTCGGAGGATGCTGGATGATGAAATGACAGTGAGCCTTTCCTTGCCAAGTGATTCCAGCATGTTCAACAATAACCGCTCCTCATCACCTAGTGAACAAGAGTCCAACTCGACTTATGATCGCATCTTTCCCCTTCGTCCTGACTACCAGGAGCCATCCAGGCTGATACGAAAACTCCCAGAATTTGCTCCAGGGGAGGAGGAGTCAGGTGAGGACGATGTGATGGGCGGGAGGTCGAGGGAGAAACCTTGACAAGCATCAGGCAGGTATGACAGTCTGCTCCCAGGTAACTGTACCTATTTTTAGTCTCTGCTAACCTCCTGAGAAGTCGACATTCTCTTTCTAGATTTGGTCTGCTGCTGCTTTTGGCCTAATTTGAGAATCTCTCCTTTGCTACTGAACATAAGATGCGTGGAGGGACCCACATACCAGAAAAGAAAGAAAAAAATGAAACACGTTAATTAAGTGTTAACACCAGCAGAACCTAAACGGTCCAACCAGTCCAACCTCATTTTACATGTCGGGAAAGTGAGAAGGCCCAGACAGAGTATTCATCCAACACCAGATTTCATTAGTGGGTAAAGGCAGGACTGGATTTTCCCCTGGAGAAGTAAATAAAGAAAGCTAAAGACATTCTGAAATTCCCAGTGGTATAGTCATTTAAATAACTAAAATGAATAACTACTTACCTGCTTTTGTTAATTTCTCTTTGGTAAAGATTTACTAGAGAAATATGAGACTTTATTATGAGAGTAAAATATTTCTTGCCCTTTCTCAATAAAAGCATTGAAATGAAGCAAGAAAAGGTAAAATAGTAAGTAGTTCCAGTAGATTCAAATTTCAGTGTCTTTTAAAATATGATGCAGAGTGATGTCAGAAGGGAAGCTGGAGTGACCTCCTAAGCTCAGAGCTGCGTTTCTACAAGGTCATCAACCTGAGGGACCCAAGTCCGTAGAAAAGATCTTGTGGTGTTCAGAAGAGAGGCGCCATGTCTGAGCTGGTTGTGGAAGCAGAGAGGACTAAATACAAGAGCATAGGATTTTACAGGAAGGAGCCCGAAGGGGTCTTCTCAAAGGATGAAAGGAAACTTTTATCTATTTTATCATTCAGTGTATAGCAGACATGAAAAAGCATGCTAAAACTCAAGTAATTTCACAGAGACAGCAAGAATAAAGGATATAAACTAATTTATTTCTTGGGGTGAATAGAAATAATTTACCTATTTCCTAAATCTAAAACATCCCTCACCTCATATTTTAATTTTTTTCCCTAAGTTAGACTATGTCTGAAACTAGATCATATGTCTTTAATCTGAAAGTTTTCTGATACCTAAAATCAATTTTTAAGTCAATAAGTGTCTTAAAATTAAGGAAGTAAGTGATCAGACCTTCAACATTTAGTATTCCCACCCTGATATACCATGAGCCTTCCTGTAGTTTACCGCACAATTCCACAAGTTTAGCCACAGAATTTGTTAATGATCATGTATTATGAGGAAAAGGAGGAGACGTAAAATGGTGTCCTACATCTGAAGGCCAGAAGAAAATCTCTAGAGGAAGCAAAACCATTTTCCAAGTAAGAATGTCATGAAGCAGGCTGGGTTTTCACAGGGGCATGTTTTAGTCCTCCCCTCAGAATTTCTTCCTTGAAGAGATCTCCACAGGTGCTCCGTGGAATGAGGCTGGTTACCGTGTCTTCCCAGGCTGCAGTGGCGTTGTGAAGCCAGTCCAGCCCAGTGGCCCTGAGGGGGTGCCCCACTATGCAGAGGCTGACATAGTGAACCTCCAGGGAGTGACAGGAGGCAACACATACTCAGTGCCTGCCGTCACCATGGACCTGCTCTCAGGAAAAGATGTGGCTGTGGAGGAGTTCCCCAGGAAACTCTTAACTTTCAAAGAGAAGCTGGGAGAAGGCCAGTTTGGGGAGGTGAGTTGATTGTTTGAGTGGGGCCTCCAGTCCCTTATAGCTCCAAGGAAGTGGTTGGATAAAAACGGTCAGTAGAGGCCGGGCGCGGTGGCTCACACCTGTAACCCCAGCACTTTGGGAGGCCGAGGCGGGTGGATCACGAGGTCAAGAGATCGAGACCATCCTGGTCAACATGGTGAAACCCTGTCTCTACTAAAAATACAAAAATTAGCTGGGCACGGTGGTGCGTGCCTGTAATCCCAGCTACTCGGGAGGGTGAGGCAGGAGAATTGCTTGAACCCAGAAGGCGGAGGTTGTGGTGAGCCGAGATCGTGCCATTGCACTCCAACCTGGGTAACAACAGCGAAACTCCATCTCAAAAAAATAAAAAAGAATGGTCACTAGAACAAAGAGTCCTTTCCAGAAGTGGATTCACAACAGAATGCCTCTTCCACTTGTCTCTCCTTTTGTTGTCCTCTGGATTCTAGTATTGGGTCAACCTCATCTTTGTCAAATAGCTGTAGAGTTCCTGGGATTTCCGATGTCTATACAGGAGTTTTTAAGGCAGGCAAGTCACTAGACTTCAGATATCTTGAAAAACATTCAATATTTTCCAAAATGTTTACAATAGATTATGGAGGGTGGGGCCCACGAGATGTGATCATCTTTTATGAACCGTCCAGGAACATCCTGCTGCTCAATAGCCACTTTGTTTTTTTCCCCTTTAATGGAAGTTACATGTAAAACGGTGAAAAACAACCTCGCCCCTGCTTTTGGTCCCAGAATCAGCCGCTAGGGAATGAATCACCAACTAAGATAAGGAGGAGTACTCTTTTCAGTTGCCCTCAGAGTGATGCATGCATTATTAAACTTTTCACTCTTGCATCAGTTACATGAACCTTCTGGGAGCTCAAAGCAATGTTTTGACTTGTAATAGGAACTCTTCACCACTGCCATCTAAACTCCAAATAGAACACTTGGTTTTCTAAGATGTGTTACTGGTTTTCAGTGTGGATCTCATGTTCTCTCCTTGGATAGGTCTGGTGTTGGAGGAGGTGGAGGGGCCCATGTTATCTGTTCATGGTGTTACACATACTCATTTTGTCCCCTGGATAGAAAACCCACATCTGTTATACTGTTAATAATACACAGGAGTTGCTTATAATGCTAAACCCCATGCTAAGGGATTACTCTAGGAAATTGCCTTATGTTTTACGTAATCCAGTGACGAATGAATCAAAATTCAAGCATTTGTAATAAAAGACATTTTATAGTGGGCTATACTGTCATATAACATTGTTATTGATTCATTCATTCACTTAATGTTCCAATCAATGTATATTTCTAAGTCAGGAAAGTAGCATATTAGCTGGGTACTTTACCATTGTTTTTAATCTTATCAATTATTTGAATCATACATAGGTTACACATATCTTCTTATTGGTCTCTTGATCATTTTGCCTGCGTTGTAAGAGTTAGTTTATCTCCAGGAAATGCCCAGCAAGAGTACTGAGACATCTTCAGGAGAAATGATGATGCTGAGACTAGATGACTTTTGTCTAGGTTCATCTCTGTGAAGTGGAGGGAATGGAAAAGTTCAAAGACAAAGATTTTGCCCTAGACGTCAGTGTCAACCAGCCTGTCCTGGTGGCCGTGAAAATGCTCCGAGCAGATGCCAACAAGAATGCCAGGTCTGTGGTCTACATTTTGAATTTTCTTTTATGCATTTCATCTTTAGGGCCAGGAATACTCCTGGATACTTCTGAGCAATTTTCAGTGAGCTGCCTCAGCTTTCCACCGTTATCCTTTTTCTTATTCGGATGGGTTCAGCGGTTCTCATCTTTTTCTCCATTTCTCTCAAACACAAAGGTACATTTTCTGTTGCACTTGCCACATATTTACTTCCTAATCTCCTGTGCACAAGCACTGTACTTCTCAACATACACAGCTGTCTAGATGTGTACGTCCTCAGTCTTTACACACAGACGTACTCCTGCATGTCATTACCTCCTCTTAAAGTTTTCACAATCACACATGTCGTTCTTGCTAGGCTTCTTCCATTCTCCTTTCTTCACATTTCTATTTATTTTCTCATCCCTTTTTTCTCTTTTATGCTCCTTTTCTTCTATGTCCAGCAACCCTCAAAATGAGAAGCTACCTCTATTTGGAAAATTATCTATGAATCTCAGAGCAAAAGGAATCCACGATTCTCTAGCAGTTTTCCAAACTGGCTAATAATCTCTTGGATCTTTTTCTACATAAATTGCAGTTTCCAGCCACACTCCATTTGTCCGACAGCCTTTCCATTACAATAATGGTGAGTTCATCCTCACCCAGAGAGGCATGCTGGTTGAAAGCTGGCTGTATGTGTCCCAGAGAAATCTCCACACCTGGATAACATATGCATTTTCCCATTTGTGTTGTGTTGATTTGTCTCACTGATATTCATAGTGAAAAAAGCTTATTATTCTCCAAATTATCATACATTCCAAGAATGGTGATAGACTTCATTAAAAGTCTTGCAATAGATAGGATGTAGGATAAAGAAGAGAGAAAGGCGAGGAAATGAAACTGTGGAGGAGGCTTTAGAAATTTAACTGAGAATTTCAATCTTTAAGATACTGGTAAAAATAAAAAACAACATTCCTGGATCTCATAGAGAGATGAAACATTTCTTATATTAATCTTAACACATGATTGGAGAAAGTGGCATGAGGGAACAAAACCACAGGACACAGGAAATGACAAAGTCTTTCTCCGTTGTTCTGATCAGTGAAGTTTGCCATTCCTCCCACCTGTGTCCTTAGCAGTGATGGCTGGTTATGACTGTGGACCCTTCCAAGCCATGGAAACTCCTGGTTTGGGACAGAAGGAGGAATGAAAGAGGAAGGTATTACATTAGGACTTCATCGATATCAGTGATTTATATTGACATAGCGTGGCTTTCAGTCCAGTCTAGAAAACCCTGGGAGTACTTAAAACTGGTCTGCTCCAGTAGTTTTCGGAATATGGGCTAGAGGCCTCACCAACCCAAATATTGCTACTTTATGACCTAAGGGTGTCTGTCACCATGTACTCAAACAATTATTAGTCTTGGTCAAGTGAATACTTCTTTTGACGTGACTTTACCACTACAGTCTTTTTTTTTTTTTTTTTTTTTTTTTTTTTTTGTAAAACAGAGTTTCGCTCTTGTTACCCAGGCTGGAGTGCAATGGCGCGATCTTGGCTCACCGCAACCTCCGCCTCCTGGGTTCAGGCAATTCTCCTGTGTCAGCCTCCTGAGAAGCTGGGATTACAGGCACGCGCCACCATGCCCAGCTAATTTTTTGTATTTTTAGTAGAGACGGGGTTTCACCATGTTGATCAGGATAGTCTCGATCTCTTGACCTCATGATCCACCTACCTCGGCCTCCCAAAGTGCTGGGATTACAGGCGTGAGCCACCGCTCCTGGCCCACTACAGCCTTTAAACAGCTCTGTTTTGGACAGGCTACTAAATACATGTTGTAACTGACTGATGGTTCATACTGCATTAAGAAAAGTCAGTCGGGGAAAATAAAGAGTCATCAGATAAGCCAAAGCATGGTTGTTTACATCATACAAAATTTCTTCACTTTAATAATAGAATGACTCCATGACTTTTAAAAAAGGTAAATATCCTCATTCATTTATGCTACAATTTTCAGTGAAACGTTTTACCTTGCTGAATAGTTTTTAGCAGCCTATTTTAATCACTTTCTGTGTGGCAGGGATTTTGTTAGATACGAGGGATAAATATGTGAATAGGTCATGGGTCTTGTTCTCAAAACCATTACAGTTGAATAAGGGTCCATGATATTTCAGGAGGAATAGAATGAGACAGGTCCAGGTGTCAACTTCTCTGTCCTCTCAAAAGTTATCCAAAGGGAAAGGAGATTTGGTGTAATGTCTAGGAATAGACCTTGGTGTGCATTCTTCTCCCTCTTGATTCTGACTTGGGCAACGTCTGAGTTTGTCTTGTCTGTATCCTCCCAAGGAATGATTTTCTTAAGGAGATAAAGATCATGTCCCGACTCAAGGACCCCAACATCATCCATCTCTTAGCTGTGTGTATCACTGATGATCCTCTCTGCATGATCACTGAATACATGGAGAATGGAGATCTCAATCAGTTTCTATCCCGCCACGAGCCCCCTAATTCTTCCTCCAGCAATGTACCCACTGTCAGGTAAACAAGTCAGGTCTTCCATCCCTTCCCTGTGGTCATGAGAGTAACCTGGGATCTGAAAATAGGGAGCAGTGAGCCATAAAGTGTACCACCGTTCTAGGAGGGTGGGGGGAGTTAGAGTGCAAGGAATAATGGAGCAGCTGCCCTTTGGGGGAATGCAAGGGACTCATCAAGAATAGAGAAAGGTTCAGCTTTCAACCCTGGTTTGTTGATACCAATTTTAGAAGGTATACCTTTCACATCTTCCTGTTTCCATAGGCTACCTTCTGTCTTCTTGTCTATTCCCTCAGTTACACCAACCTGAAGTTCATGGCTACCCAAATTGCTTCTGGCATGAAGTACCTTTCCTCTCTTAATTTTGTTCACCGAGATCTGGCCACACGAAACTGCTTAGTGGGTAAGAACTACACAATCAAGATAGCTGACTTTGGAATGAGCAGGAACCTGTACAGTGGTGACTATTACCGGATCCAGGGCCGGGCAGTGCTCCCTATCCGCTGGATGTCTTGGGAGAGTATCTTACTGGTGAGTTCTCAGCATTTTAAAGCCCTACCTAGCAACTGGCTTGTGGGCTGGCACACATGACATGTGGAAACAAACCTGAGACAGGAAGAGGCAAACTCAGTAGACTGTAAGATTTTCTCTGGTTTGAAATTATTACTATTATTTTAGACGGAGTTTTGCTCATGTTGCCCAGGCTGGAGTGCCGTGGCATGATCTTGGCTTACTACAACCTCCACCTCCTGGGTTCAAGCGATTCTCCTGCATCCAGCCTCCTGAGTAGCTGGGATTGCAGGCACCTCCCACCATACCCAGCTAATTTTTGTATTTTTGGTAGAGATGGGGTCTCACCATGTTGGCCAGGCTGGTCTTGAACTCCTAACCTCAGGTGATCCACCCGCCTCTGCCTCCCAAAGTGCTGGGATTACAGGCATAAGCCACGATGCCTGGCATGCTTTGTGTACTAATTCTTATCCTTCAATGCTTGCCTATTTCTGCTACAAAATTAACACACTTATAAAAATTTAGGGAGACAATTAAAAACTATAAGATATTGATTATCTTTTTTTCTCTTTATCATTTCTATCTAGTGATTGTTCTTAATTTAAGGTATTAAAAACCTTATCATTTAAAGGAATGTTATCTCTACATGTTTTCTTCTCCATTTGTTTCATAAGCATGTTTCCCATAATTATATAGTCTAATCCCTATAATTGTATTTCAGTACTTTTCAACATGTTCTTTTCAAGTTCATCATTCTTTGCTGTATAATTTTTATTCAATTATTGATACTCCATACCACAAGTGAATGTTTTTTTCCAAGTATCTCTCTTAGAGGTATATTTTCTGTCCATGAATACCTGAGACTTTTTAATTGTTGATTTTACAACCACTCAGTTGATTTACAGACTCATTAGACTATACACTTTTACTTCCTACAATGCCCTTTACGTGTTATTTTATCTTTTGTCTTGTGTAACATTGCAGAGAAAAGTCTGAGACCAATTTGGTTTTGTTCATTTATGGTTAATCTGCTTATTTCCTGCTCATATTCTTACAGAATTTGTGAATAAGTTTGAAATGACAAAATGTATAGTTATTCCCTTTTACTCACCAAGATAACCACTATTAATGTTTTGGCATATTTCTTTGAGGAATTTTTTTCTATACATCTGTTTTTTCTATGCATGTCTTTCTATACATATGTATGTATATGTAATCTATACTACATAACTGGGATGACACTATGCTATACAATTCTTGATCTCGATTTTTAACTTGACATTTTATTATCTGCATAATATTCCATTGTGTAGATATATCCTATAAATTAATAATGCCTCTATAATTTGATACTTAAGTACTTTCCAATTTCCTGCCATTATGAATG
Organism: Callimico goeldii; assembly: GCA_963573925.1. NCBI lineage: Eukaryota > Metazoa > Chordata > Mammalia > Primates > Cebidae > Callimico > Callimico goeldii. Next base: position 28,287 of record CAUYOR010102174.1, on the reverse strand, counting down.
ATGCTGTGATGTACACCAGTTTACATAAAGACTTATAAAGATCTTTTTCAACTACATATGTGAATTGTATATTTTACACATTTCTAATGGGATATTTAGGCATTACTCTCTCTAAAGGTATTGTGTGATGCTGAAAATACATTAGACTGACATTCAGAGGACCTTGGTTCAAATACAGTTTTTCCACTACGAATGGTCTTATTAACCAGGCAACTCTGGGAAACCTCTCCTGTTTAATTTTTCTGATCTAAAAAATATGGATAGCTGGCATGGTGGTGTGTACCTGTAGTCTCAGCCACTCAGGAGGCTGAGGCAGGAGGATCAAAATCTGGGCTGTACTGCACTATGCCTATTGAGAATCCTTACTGAATCTGGCATTAATATGGTCACCCCTAGGAGCAGTGGACCACCAGGTTGCCTAAGAAGGGATGAGCCAGCCCAGGTTGGAAACAGAGGAGGTCAAAATTCCCGTGTTGATCAATTAGTGAGATCAAACCTGTGACTAGCCATTGTACTCCAGGCTGGGCAACATAACGAGACCCCATCTCTCAAAGGAAAAAAAAAACATTTAAAAATAAATAATATCCACTTCACAGTGTTGTTTTCTGTATTGAGTAGAAAGTATGAGTAATCAATGCATGCTAATTTTACCTGACTCTCACTGCTGTCATTTGTTGAAGTCTATCTTTCAACACTGTGATTATCACTGAACTGGTAAATGAGAGTCCTGGATTCACTCCAGGCACTTAAACTAGATTCCTCTGTCTCTAACATAAAAACAATTGACCTCCCACTCAGATTTTGCCTTTCTCAGGAGCGTTTTCCCAAGGCTACCCTAGAACTGAAAGGTTGACCTAACACTCAGTCGCAGAGTCAGATAGCTTATGGCTGCATTTTTTTCAGCTCTTGGATCTCATCCACAGAGAAACAGAACTAAGTTGAGATAATGCAAAGGAGAGAACAGGCTTTTTTTTTTTTTCTTTTGAGACAAAGTTTCGCTCTTGTTACCCAGGCTGGAATGCAATGGCACCATCTCGGCTCACCGCAACCTCCGCCTCCTGGGTTCAGGCAATTCTCCTGCCTCAGCCTCTCGTGTAGCTGGGATTACAGGCACGCACCACCATGCCCAGCTAATTTTTTGTATTTTTAGTAGAGACAGGGTTTCACCATGTTGTCCAGGATGGTCTCGATCTCTTGACCTCGTGATCCGCCCGCCTCGGCCTCCCAAAGTGCTGGGATTACAGGTGTGAGCCACTGCTCCTGGTGAGAATGGGCTGTTTCTAAACACTACATGAACATCTTGGCAGTTTCAGAATTCCTTCCCTGTGGTAGAGGAAAGGGTACAACTCCAGATTATGAAATCTAACCGGTTCTTGTTCTGCACAGGTTATTCTGATTTCCCATTCTTTTCTTTACTTAAATAGGGCAAGTTCACAACGGCAAGTGACGTGTGGGCCTTTGGGGTTACTTTGTGGGAGACTTTCACCTTTTGCCAGGAACAGCCCTATTCCCAGCTGTCAGATGAGCAGGTTATTGAGAATACTGGAGAGTTCTTCCGAGACCAAGGGAGGCAGGTAAGAACTGTTGGGGAATGGATGCGGACCTGTGTACCCCTGAAGGTTGGAGAATGGAAAGTCCTGACTTAGCAGGAGTGGGCTGAGCTGGAAGACAGACTATCTGGATGATAGTCTTTGTCACTATCTGTCCAGAAGATGTGAAAGACCAGGATCCTCCCCAGGCATCCATACACTTCGCTTTATCCATGTGTCAACTCATTGACTCATGGAGAGCATAAAGAATCATGTCAGGTTCCTCCCCAACTCAAAGGTAGCAGGAAATAAAGTCCTATCTCTTGTGTTTTATCTATTTCTTAATCTAGACCATGTGGTTTTTCTTATGGTTCAAAAAATGTAAGTATAAAAAACATGTATTAGCATTTATTAAAAATATAGCTGAATGTAAGAAATGGGGTTGGTTTTGACTATCTAGCAATGTTTCTAGACTTGGATGTCCAAAAATGAGCAGCTATACCCTGAATTTGTTGCTCTTGGAAGACATCTCTGAACCCAGTATTGTGGCATCTCAGGACTCAGGGAAAGATGGGTTCCCAAGCTACATAGGCATCTCAGTTCCTAGCCAAGATACTCCAAGCTGTTTTGGGGTGGCTTCGGTTTAAAATTCCTGTGGAACCTAAGCCAGCAGGGAGACTGATTTCCATTCCTTATTGGGTAAAACAAAGCACTGAGAACATACAAGGATAAATGAGCTGCCACCAGAGGTGGGGACTCTTTTGTCACTGGAGAGGTTAAGATACAGGCTCAAGGACGATGTAAGATCTGGAATTTGGAGCTTGGCAGTAACTACAGCACTGCACCTCCCCAAAGTAGCCTGGCAATAGCATATCCTTGGATTATGGCATCTTCACCAGGAAAAGGATAATAGCTGGGGGAGGGTCTTGCAGACAATAAAAAGGGGATCTTCTGTGGCTTAAATAGATCCAAGCAAGCCAAAGATAGAGAAGAGATTGACAGAGGATAATATATTATACATATTAAAAATAAGAGGGGGATCTCAGAATTCAATTTTATCTTGATATTCCATAAATATTTTAGCAGAGGGGAGTCTAAATTAGCTATCTTGGTTATCAGGCATTGCCTTCTTACTCTCATAAAGGGAAAATTTACTCCTGAGTACACGAGATAAGTGAGTGGGCCAAAGAAAAATGTTTTCCGCTTCTGTCATGATTGGCTCAGCCAAGATGAACTTCAACATGGGTTGCCCATAAATGGAAGATTTGGTCTCTTTCTGGTTGTTTCATCTTTTACATGAAGGTAGGGACCACATAATGGCCCATCAGAAAATTCTGCTCCAGAGAACTGGAGAAGACAAAGGCAATAGCTTAGAAAAGGGCTGATATGATTCAGAACTTCAACGAGTAGGAAAAATGGACACCACACCCATTTCAGTTACCAAATTCAAGAAAGTGGGCAGGGGGCAAATCAAACCATGATGCAAAGATGCTTCCAATTCCCCCCTCTTCCTAATACTCTCTCTCTTTTTTGTTTTCCTTTATTTTTGTTCCCAAAGACTTACCTCCCTCAGCCAGCCATTTGCCCTGACTCTGTGTATAAGCTGATGCTCAGCTGCTGGAGAAGAGATACCAAGCACCGTCCATCATTCCAAGAAATCCACCTTCTGCTCCTTCAACAAGGTGACGAGTGACGCTGTCAGTGCCTGGCCACATTCCTACGGCTCAGGTCCTCCCTACCACTCACCCACATCTACGCCACTCCATCTGGACATTTAATGAACCTGAGAGACAGAGGCTTGTTTGCTTTGCTCTCTGTTCCTGGTCCCTCCCACTCTACTCCCCCACTCCCTACCCCTGACTCATATATACTTTTTTTTTTTACATTAAAGAACTAAAAAAGAAAAAAAAAAAGCCTAGGGCAGATAAAATCTAGTAAAAGAAAATCTTACTTGATATACCAAAGTGTTGGATAACAAAGGCTAGAAAATTCAGATAATTTATAAAGGTTAATTATTCTTGTGCTTATAAATGTGTAGATTCTACAATATTTTTCCAAGTCACTCTAAACAAATCTTCAGAAAGAAAATCTTGAAGGATACTAATGTCTTGGGAAACAAGAGATGAAGTTTAGGGAAAACACTCAATAGATGTGGAGAATCTGAGGACTTAGAATTCAGCAACTAATCACAGGTGGTTTTCTAATTTGACCTCTGGACATGTCTCACTGTTTGTATTTCTCTCTTCTGTCAAAGTGAATGATATATTCTTGAAAACTGCCAATTTCTTGAAATGGGTATTTTGTTCATTCATGGGCAGCAGTCAGGGTTGAAGTTCGTATATGAAACAACAGGGGATGTAGATGGGAAAGAAAGTCTGCTACACGACTGTATGAAGGGGAATTGCCATTTACAAAAAAAAGTACCTCGTGCATGGAAGGATTCTTGAATAGATAATGGACATAGGAAAGAAGGTCAGTGGCGGGCACGTAACAGACATGCTAGCCGCCATTTATTTTGATTTCATTAGAGGGTTCTCTTCTTTGTCTTGTACAGACATTTTCATGTATGTATTTTAGTGAGAATGTGAGTTTTTAATCAGTAAAGGCTGATGTTTTGATATCTTAATGGTAGATTTCTGAGTTCATCTTGTCCAAATCTTCTAGCTCTTTCAAGGATGACGCCTCTGTGGGATCTTTGGACTTGGGGCTGCATTTCTCAAGCATAAATACCTAATGGCCTTGTCTAAGAGGGAATAGATCTATTCTGAGTTTCTCCAAAAAAGTTGTCTCAGTACTAATGAGGAGAAGTTACAGGGAGACTGATTTCCATTCCTTATTGAGGAAAACAAAGCACTCAGAACATAGAAGGATATATGGGCTGCCAACCAGAGGTGGGTAGTCAAAATTTTGTCACTGGAGAGGTTAGGATACAGGCTCAAGAATAATGCAAGGAAAATTGAAGTTTTCAAACACAAAGTAGATGGTGCTACGAGACAATGTTTAATGTCCTTCTAACTCTGAGTGTCCTTGATTCTGGAGAGGCACAGGATGAGCACCTGTTGCTACTGCTATGTATATACCCTCTTGCCTCTGAGATGGTATGACCAGCAGAAAAGAAAGCTAAAGGTCGTGGCTTCAGAATTCATGGAAGCAGAGCCACTGTCAAGAAGGAATCTTCTCAGAGCCAATTCTGAGCTTTCACACTCCACAAATCCTCAGATTTAGTGGGACGTTGGAAAAAGGAACTCTTAATTCCCATTGAGGAGAAACAAGACAACATTACAAATCAGCTTCCCAAGCTGAGAAGGAATAGCCTTGACCCCTTCGGTCTGGCTCTGTTGCCTTCACCAGTTTACCTTCTACAACAGTTTCTCAGGAACATGAGTATTTCCCCATTCAGCCTTCAGCATTGCTCCAGGCCACAGCATAAGCATAAGTCTTAAGTCCGCAGGATCCATTTTTCAAGTCATCTTCTGATCCTAGCAAATGTCTTTTCCCGTAGTTGTCTTATGTCTTTGGGCTTTAGTCTATCCCAGGACAAACTCTGGAGAAATCACTAATTTGAGAGTCAAGAGAGCACTGGTTCGGGAGCTTTGATCCTCTTTCTGCTTCACACCAAGTATGTCATTTTGGCTAAATCACTTGGTCTTTCTGCATTTTTTTTCTTATTGATAGGATGAGGAAATTAGATTAAATGGTTTTGAGGTCCCTTCTGGTTCTGATATGTCCAGTACTCACTGGATAATTGGATCTATAACTGATGGATGTAGTAATCTGGTCATTTCTTGCTCTGAAAATGTAGTTAGCAAAAGAGATCATGGAAGAAATCACTGTAATGGTAGTAATAGTAACACATGACATTTGTATTGTGCCTTAGGTTTACCAGATGTTTCTAAATACATTAACCTGTTTGATATGTACAGGGCTAGATACCTTGGACCCCGCAACACTCAGCTTTCAAGACAAGTATTAGCTTCATTAGAATTAAAGGGGCTTGAACTCAGGACTGGCAGCCCATTCTTCTTTATCCATATGCCTTTGGTAGGGCTACATCCAGATCATGCCATGACTTCTTATAGAGCAAGAGCAAATAATATTATTTTATCTTCATTTCCCTGACATCTCTCCACTTTTTCTTTTTTAAGAATCTGCCCCAGTTCACTGAGTTATTCTATGATTATATAATTTTTATAAAAAAATCATATTTAAAATGAACTCACAAATGTCTGAATATTTCTGGCCTTGAGTCATAGAAGTAATCTGTTTCAGATGACTCCCCAATATGTATTATCATGTCATACGTATATGTATTCTTTTCTGGGGTGAGGAAGGCTTCACCTTCTGGCACTGAGACCTTTGTGTTACAGACACAGGTTTAGTTTCTAGCTTAGTCATGCCTTTAGAGTTTAGTAGCACAAATCTAAGCAACCCAGCAGAATACATGGCGAGGGCCTAGTATGATTAGAATTTAAGAGTAGTTAAAATCTGAATTAGAAGAATGAAGCTAGGACTTGTTTGGAAAAGGAGATAGAAAAAAAATGATCAAAAACGGCTGGGCCTTATTACCTTTGCAGTAAGTTATCTTCTTCATGATATATGTAAATTATTTTATGTGCAGATGTGTTTTGGGATTGTCAGATCTAAATTTATATTCTTGCTGGCTCATGTGCTGGTAGCTAGGTCTGAAACTTGATGTGCTATCCAGACAGGTATGAGATCAGAAAGCATCTAGAGTGCAAACAGGTGATGAGGAGCAAAATGTGGTTTTAATGTTGTGGAAAGATCACTTGCAAGTATATAAGACTATATAACGAAGAGGATTGTATGCAAGTGCAGTGAAAGAAAAAAGGATACGCGAATGTGCATATGACTGAACGGGGGGAAGGTCAGGGTTAGGAAGGAGGCAGTGGAGAGCGCACAGGAAAGACACAGGGAGGGTCAGGTCGAGCAAGGTAGGAAAAGGTAGCTGGAGCCATTGGGAATCCATTCTGAAGCAAGGAGGAGCTTTGAAAGGGATTAGGAAAAGTAAGGTTCTTGAACTAAAAGATAAATATGGGTGGAGAAAGAAGACATTCTGGAGGATAGAGATGATAAAAATATTAAGAAATGAAGTCAGGTTCAGTGTATGAAATGGAAGGGAGTCTTCTAGCATTTTAAGAAAGGGGAAGTTCCTCTTGGAAAAGACATAGCAACCATCAGGGAATGACCTTTTCATTTCAGAAGAAGTAGGTGAGGAAGACGGTTTGAGCACCAGGTGTATTCTGGACCATTTCAAGTGCTGGTGAGAAAAAAATCAACCCTTTGCCTGAACTGGGCTTGGTTTTCCAAGTGCTGCTTTGAAAATGAAGACCCAGATATGGGGAGCTTATGGCAGTTCATGAATCTTCATGTTCTATTATCTTTCCTCTGTCAATAAAGTTCATTTTCTATAATGCCAACCATTGCTGTGCCCAGAATAACCACAGGCAAACATCAAAACAATAGGCATAAGTTAGAGAAGATTGAATTATGTCTGATATCTGCACAAACAGATATGCACCATGTTGGAAACATGTGTTTTTCTAGTCCCATCCAGGCTTCCCACAAGAAAGCCATGATGTGGGACTAAACCACATGTTTTGAGTAAAGGAGAATAGAGAAGGGGAGTGTCTGCCAGAGGGAAAAAAGATGAAGATGTTCCAAGGAAGTATACTGAAATAGAACAGTGTTACGTTTTGCCCAAAACTACAAAATAAAAAATAATAAAAAAAAGAAGAATTACAGTATATGGCTACTACGTCTTTGACTGTAAGTTGAATTTATAGACCTGGAATTTGCCATCCTAGTCTTTTCTTTTTAGTAAGGCTTCTGTCCTCTGACAGTGCATACGGTAGGTCCCTAAGGTTTCTGCATCTCCAGGAAGATGCAGATCCTTATTTTTGCTGGGAAATCCTTCTGAATAGAAATTTAACATTTTTATAGCAACAGATGAATGTGTTTTCCACATAGTAAATGTTTTCAAGAAGTGACTTGAGATGGAAAGAGACTGGAGTGGTTAAGGTGATTTGATTTCTGGAATTTTGAGTTTTCTGCTATAATTAGCTGTATTGCTTGGTGCCAAAGAGCAGTGGGGAATTGTTCAATTCAAAATAATTTTTAAAAAATTGTTATTTTGAAAGAACTTGAGGCTTACAATAAGTTTACCCTAGATCCATTTTCCCCCATTTATAACACTTCATTTAGTCCATTTTCAGAACCAGAAAATAAACATTGGCATAATGCTATTAAACTACAGACCTTTTTTTGATTTCACCAGTTTTTCCACACATACTCATTTAGTTGCTGGATGCTTCTAATTCCTGCGAATTGTAACCTGGCCTTGCTTGGATACAACAGGAAAGACACTATTTGGATAAAATTCTACAATATTAGAACAAATTAATGTATTCGTTTATTACGAGCAATACCCTGCCTTCACTGCTTCTAAATTTTCTTTTTTCTTTTTTTGAGACGGAGTTTCGCTCTTGTTACCCAGGCTGGAGTGCAATGGCGCGATCTTGGCTCACTGCAACCTCCGCCTCCCGGGTTCAGGCAATTCTCCCGCCTCAGCCTCCTGAGTAGCTGGGATTACAGGCACGCGCCACCATGCCCAGCTAATTTTTTGTATTTTTAGTAGAGACGGGGTTTCACCTTGTTGACCAGGATGGTCTCGATCTCTTGACCTCGTGATCCATCCACCTTGGCCTCCCAAAGTGCTGGGATTACAGGCTTGAGCCACTGCACCTGGCCCGAAAGCACTTCTTACTAACACCAATAGTGCCACAGGCCAAGGGCTGAGTCCATGGGGTTGTCTTTTAGGAAATACTTGATGTCCTGGGAGGATCATGAGGTTATCTGCCACTGGAAAGCTCAAGTCTTGGGTGTGTCCTCACCGCTGTGCCCTCTCTCCACTCACCTCTAAAATGCAAGGACTGGCACAAGCCCCTTCTGCCTCTGCCACTGGTCTCCACCCCAGGATGAGCTGCTTGTGACTGCTGGCGAGTGGGGACATATGTACCTATCTGCAGCTGGAACAAGGGCTCCTGAGGGACCCCAAAGCTCAGGCTGAGCCCTCCATCAGCAGTGCTGCTTGTGGTGGAAAGTTTCCCAAACTCTGATTTTCACCTAATCACAAGTTCCTTGGGGGTTCTGGATGGTTCTCCGCAGCCCGACTCTGGCTGGTTGCCAAGCCTGCCCTGTGGTCATTGCTGGTTCAGGTCCACCCATACCCTGCCCAGAGGACATCACTCTTCTCACTGTTAAGTTCCCTCAATATGGTGATGGGGCTTGTCCGTCTCAAGCCAATGAAAGACTCTGGAATTTCTCCAACTCAGAATCTATGCACAGAACAGGAACAGGGTATCCCTGCAATACTCTGCCCCCCTTCATGCCTATTTACCACTCCAGGTATTTAAGCTGAGCGTGGCGGTTCACATCAGTTGTCCCAGCTACTTGTGAGACTGAGGCAAGAGGACCACTTGAGCCCAGGAGTTGGAGGCTCCAGTGAGCTCTGATCACTCCACTGCACTCCAACCTGGGCAACAGAGTGAAACTCCATGTCTAAAAAGTAAAACAATTTAAAACTTTTTTAATTAAAAAAAAATAAGATCTAGGTCTTTGTACATGCCTAGGTCTCAATCATCCAGAAGCTGGTTTTGAGCCTGGGCTCTAAACTTGACTTAAGTTTGAAGTTGCCCCTAGCTTGCATGAGCTGTGCAACCCTGGGCAGGTGACCTACCCTCTCCAAGCTGTGGTGTCTTCATTGGTAAATGGAGAGGACTACCGGATTTATCTGGAGTGGTTGTGAGGATTAAGTGGGAAGTATCCTGTAATGCCCATAGCGGAGTGTCAGGGACCTCTGAAATGTAATTCTGTGATTCATGGAGAACCTGCCACACTCAGGATCAGCTTCTGGAACTCACCATGGCACAGAGCTCCCCGCTGGGGGGCAGCACACCAAGTAAGCAAGGGGGAAGGGCCGGGTGTGCTTCCTTATCTTTTAGCTGAAGTCCAGCCCCATTCTAGGTCAGGTTGACCTCAGGAGGACAAAGTCAAGCTCAACACTGTTTTTGTCACTCCGATGACCAGTTCAGAGGAAGATGGGTGCCCGTGATGTCTGGCCTTATGTCCAGTCTGCTAGCACTGCTATCAACATTGAGGACTGAACGGCAGCTATAGGGTGCCCTGAGAATTCTGGATTAATAAAACCAAGTCCTACCGGAACTCAGTGCCCTACTGAGATTCTGCAGGGACTCCCCATGTCCCTGTGAAACAAGAGGGCATGTGCTTCTACCAAGGCATCTCTACTTCCATCTGCATATTCACCCTGCTCTGTGAGGTTCTATTTGAAGAAAGTGCTGTGTTGCCAAATATATTAATCAATATATAAAATGAAAAACCTCTGACACAGGGCAGAGCTTCTAAAGGTTGATGAGCACATGCCTCTCCTAGGGGTCTGGCTCAAGGGCAGGTTGAGATGCAGGTCTGGGTGGAGCTGAGATTCTGCTTTCCTGGAGAGCTTCTCGGTGTTGCTGATGCTACCGGGCTTAGCAGGGAGGCTCCAGGGCCCCAGAATCCAATTCTGATGAGCCCATATCATGGATGCAGACATAACTGGGAGCTTTATGGAAGAAAGGTCCTCAAATAACCATACAAATAGAAGGGCAATTGGGGTATCTTGAAACCTTATCTGAATTTGGGGATTGACGGATAAGGAAAGATTGGTTGAAAATACATCCAGCCCTTGGCGACACCTGCACTCCTCAGGATTTACTGCACTTCTGCCAGCTCTGATGTTAGGGTCACTCTGGGTCCTGGACCCTGGACTGTCATGGCAAAGACTGTAGGAGCAGGCTTGGGAGGGGAGCTTTCCTTCCCTGGACTTCTCCACCGTATCTCTGAATGGCATTGGTCTGCTTGGCTGAGGATGCAGCGCCAACAAGATCTGTCACCTTGCATCCACAGTTTATTTTAAAAAGCCAGGCAAGACAGAGACTGTGGCCAAATAGAGTGGACCACTCCAGGTTACAGCTGTGCACAGAGATGCAGGCAAGATGGCTAACCTCAGCTGAGACCGTTGGAAACACCTTGTAAGTGAGGCCACAAAGTCAGGCCTTGAAGGTTAAGAAGGACCTGGCCCGGAAGCCGGGAACAAGTCTTAGGGAGTCACAATCCATTTATCTTTCCAGCCTGAGTTCCCTCCCTTCAGCCTTCCTCGGATTCACATTTCTCAGGAAAAAAAAAGGATGATGTGTTGTGCTTTGCTGTCCTAATAAATGAGCTTTGAAAGTACTTCATCAACTTCGAAGCATGACACAAATGCGAGAGGGCTATTTTTACTCCCTGCAGGGAACTCGAATTGATATGCATTTGGGAAAACGTGCTAATATGGTTCTTGATAATATAGCTAACTTAGGACACGGGGTCATCTCGGCCTCCTGGGCTCGATCATTGCTTGTTTTTGTTGCCCCCATTTTTAATCTCCTGGTTAGTAAACCCTGCTTTGTACCGTTGTCTGTTTTAGCAGATGTCGCTGGGAACCCTTTACTGGGCTCCTGCCCCCCTGCCCAGCTGTTGCAAGGTAGGCCAGCTTCCCTGCAGGGTTGCCCTTGCTAACCTGAACCCCTTTTCCTAGAGATTTGGGAAATTTACCCTCCCCAGGAGGGGCCTGGAGCCAGCAACAGACTGACACGGGGATTGCTAGCTCAGTGCCCTCTGCTTCTAGATGAGCAACTGCTGCGGGACCACTCGCAGTCCGGAGCACCCGTGGACATGCGATGAAGCTGGGATTCCCCGAGTTCGCGCTTCTCCACTGCGCTGCCCTCCTCCCCTCTCAGGTGTCCCCTCCACAAATCATGACTCCAGCTCTGCTTCCAGGGAAACTTACCCAGGATGATTCTTAAACAGTTCACTGTAACGCCTCATTTTATCACTGCAATGAGACCGACACATGGGCATATGGTGCCATTATGATTATCATTATTACGGGTTACGCAATTTGCCCAAATTCCTACAGCTGGGACATGAATCCAGCTCGCCACACACCTTGGCTCCCAGTTTGAACTGTTAGGTCTTTGGGAGGAAGCTGGTTACACATCATTAGAGTGGATCGTATTTTAAAGTCTCGTTGCTCTCAACTCCTTTTTATATTAACAGAAGTATAAAAATCATACTTCTGCATATTAAATATCAGAGCAACAAGCTCTTACTAAAGTAATTCAGATGTCCCGGGGCATACAGAGAAACGCTGAGCTTCCCGCAATGCCCTGGAGGTCAGACGAACGGCGGTGGTCATTCAGCTAGCAAGACTGCAAATGTGGACTCGAAACACACAGGTGTGGGGCGTGAGTTTTTTCCCGTGAAAACACGGATGTCTGGCATGCCTGAGGATTATCAGGAACCGAGCTCTGAGGTCTCCCATCCTTTACTGTCTGTGTATGGCAGCAGAGCCCAAGCACATTTATCTCCAGAGCCAAGGACGTCGGCATCCAGTGTTTCTGAAGCTGCACTCCACGCTGATTTATGTGTGCAGACGGCAGAGGAGCAGCGCACCAGCACCTTCCAACGGAAACTCACTTGGCTCGTCATAAATATCTCACCTGCACGCAGGCCCACCACCGACCGGTTTCCGAGATGGAGCCTGGGAAGCTGCATTCCTACCCAGCTCTTCTGGGCTCCCTATCCATCCTAAATCAGAGCATCACTTTTCTAGAGGACAGTTCATAAAGTAGGATTAATTTTTTTTTTGAGACAGAGTCTCACTCTGTCACCAGGTTGGAGTGCAGTGGCTCAACTCAGCTCACTGCAACCTCTGCCTCCCAGGTTCAAGCGATTCTCCTGCCTCAGCCTCCTGGGTACCTGGGACTACAGGCACACGCCACCATGCCCAGCTCATTTTTGTATTTTTAGTAGAGACGGGGTTTCACCATGTTGACCAAGATGGTAAAATTGAAACTTTTTAAGACCATTGTAAAAAAATAATAATTTTAAGAGCCAGAGAATGAGTGAGGAGTAGAATTCATTCTGCAAAACTAGATAAAGAATAAATCTTGCTGTTTATTTTTTAAAAGCCTTTAAGGGTATTGAAAAACACTTACTCTATACCAAATGTTGACAAACTTTCTCTAAAGGGCCCAATAGTACATATTTTAGACTTTAGAGTGATACACTGTCTCTGCCACAGCTACTCAGTTCCACCTCTGTGGCACAAAACCAGCCATAATCAATACGTGAAGGATTGCGCATGTTCCAATAACAGTTCTTTATGAACAGATTCGAATCTCAGGCAGTTTTCACGTCATGAAATGTTATCCTTTTGATTTTTCAACCATTTAAAAACGTAAAACCATTCTTAGCTCTCAAGCATTACAGGCCCATGGGATGTGGACTGGATTCGCCCCACAAGCCATATTTTGCCAACCTCTACCCAATGCTATCTGAAAACCCTTACTTTATGATAAATACAATGACGTGTGGATTTCACTTCCCTCTACCAACAGCTACTGGGAGGAGTTAAAGAAACTGTGAATAACGCGAGCGGGGTTATTTTTTTAGGGGATTTTTATTTTCTTCATTATATTTTTTCAACATTTATCCAATATTTTACCATGAACATATATTTCTGATTAAAAATAAATTTTTAAAATATGATTGAAATGGTGCCTGCCACAGAGATTAAAATCTTGAAACTTAGACTTTAAAAATACTCCCTCTTCCCCTTCACATGCAGCTTGCGATATTGCCTGAAAATTGTCGGACAGACATGAGCAGTGTGCACAGAGGCAGGGGCCTGGGCCTCCACGGCCTCCTCCCTTGACTGTGTTATTTTGGGAAACGCCTTAACCTTCTCAGCCCCTGTTGGGCTGTTAATCACAGGAGTCTCACAACACCCGGCTGGCTGGCGGAGAACCACATCAGATAAAGCGCATTCTTTCAGAGCTCTGAAGCCCTTTGCTTTCGGCTTTGCAAGAGTGAAAAATATTGTTCTCTCTGTCGGGGAATTAGAATTCTGACATCTCCATTTAAGTGAATTGTTTATGGAGTCGCCATTCACTCTCCTCTGGGTTCCTAAACTCTAGGACCCCATCTGGGGTTCAGTTAACAGTTTTCTTCCTTTTTTGCCTGAATTCCCGAGCCAGAGCGTCAAGCTTTGCCCTCCATTTTCCTGTCTTCACTCATCAAAGCGTCCCCAGATACTCCCAAAGTGATGCCAGGGGTTGGATGGAGCTGCACTTTGTCAGCAGGACTGCAGCAGCAGGAGCTGGGCCAGGCTGGCATCAAGGCCACAGCCCCAGGGCCCCAGCAACCTGCTCCCTCCCACCCAGAGAAACCAGAGCCCCACATGCTGAGGCCTCAATCCAAGTGGTTCTTTTGCAAGTTTAAGGCTGTCCTCCAGGCACAGAGCCTAAGCTGGCTCGGAAGTTGGTCTGTGCCCGTCATAATGCCATGGAGGGTCACCACAAGTGACTGTCACAGTGCCCTGGTGAGGACTCTGCCCTAAAAGAACTGAAGCTGGGAACTGGGATACCCAGTTGACTTTAGTCCTCAGAATCGACAGCTGGATCTTTCATTTGCTGTGAGTTAATGAAACCTCTTCTGTGGGTTGTGACTCTGCCAGGGACTGGGAGGCAGCGTGAGGATAAATACGGTCCTGCCCTCATGGAGTTTACAATCCAGCGGGGAAGCTAGACACTAACCAAGAAGTCAGATAAACTGTGATGAGTGCTGGACGGACACTCATGAGAAAGGTGGGACGGACCAGCCAGACCTAGTTGAAGGAAGCACGGACAGAGAGAGAGGAACCTTCTTGTGGGGTGGCCCCTGTGACACGGAGCCGAGCAAAAGGTCCCAAGTGAGGTGGAGGGGGCAGGGATGATGAGGCATGCAAAGGCCCTGAGGTGGGACAGAGAGAGGGACCACGTAGAGAGCAGGCAAAGGCCTGTGCTGTGACAGCAGGGGACAGGCAGGGTGGGCAGGTCCAGGTCTAGGTCCCGTGGCCATTTGGCCCATAAGTGATCAGCTGCAGGGAGCCCCTGAGCGGCGGGAGGCAAGGGAAGGTAGCAGGACCCGCATGTAAACCGGGACTCATGCGACGTGGCTAGCTCTGCTCCAGAGTTTCGCAGACGGAGGCTGGTGGGCTGGGAAAGCTCGTGACGGAATCTGCAGTCAACAGCAGCTGGACGGTGCTGCCAGGGATGAGGTCCTCTGGACTGCCCGGGTCAGGAATGGCAGAGAGGGCCAGGCGGTTGTCTGGACCCCATCTCAGGTATGTTACTGGCCCAGTAATGCCCAGTGGGCTAGGGGCAGAATGTCTCCAACAACAACCTTGGGAAGACACTTACCTGCAGTGTCACAGGGCCGCACACCCTCCCGTCACACCCAGTGGTGGATGGAGGCTCTGGCAGAGAAGACATGCCTGCAGGCAACCCCCTGCCCTGGCAGTCACTGGGCCATGGAGTCTCAAACTCTGACTTCCACTCTCAGGTGGGCTCCCAGTGACCAGCAAACCCACAGGGTGCTGGCTTCCAGCCACGTTCCGTCACACCGTGCAGGCCGCTGACAATGGCTTCACAAACTTCATGAAGGGAAGGACCCCTCGGCAGCGGTCCTATTCTGAGAGGGTAGAAGCGTTGCCAGGCAGGCCCCAGGCCCATGCACCTGGGCCATAATGGAGATGCCAACAGCAGAAACGCAGCACAGGCCCAGGCTGGGACTGGCCACAAATTCAAACTGGCCTGTGCCAGGATGTTGGCTGCATGTGCAGTCATCCCAGTTCTCCAACTTAATTGGGCAGAACTGAGCAGGGAAGAGCTGTGGGGAAGTGGAGCCATCAGCCAGCTAAAGGAGGGGGACCCGGGGGCTGGGGTGTGGGACACATCTAACACCACCTGCCGTGCATGCGGGGTCTGCAGTGATTTTCCTGGAAATGGCTTTCAAGCAAGGGGAAGTCCCGCTTCCTACTGACGACAGCCTCTCGGGATCCTGCTGTGTTTACTGCAATCACCGACGTCAGGTGGACAGCTCTGCCTGGCTTCCATTGACGGAGGACAAGCAAGACAGCCACCGTATCCTCCAGAAGCGGGGTGCCTCAGACTCCGCTGAGACCAGACCAAGGGGGTGGACGAGCCCCTAAAGGACCCTGCTTAGGAGGGAAGCTGCGTCTTCATCTAGTGTGGCACCTGACCCCACGGAGGGGCAGATTCTTCATTGTTTGCTGCTGTGACCTTTGTGAGGCTGGCTGGGAATGAGCACTCTCCCTCACCACGCGACACTGCCCCCAGCCTGGGCCGTCGAGTGGGGAGCCTCGGCGGGTGGGGCAGGAGCCCTGCTCTGCTGCCCACGGCGCGATGCAGTTCTGTCCTATTGGACCTTGACTTTTCTGCCTCAAAATACAAATTAAATTGATACAAATTATAATTCTGGCATGAACTTTTAAAGTAGATGGGGCTGTAAGTATGAGTAAAAGTGCTGGAATGAAGGTACCACATTAGTCAAAAATATATTTTCCTCCTTGGGAACTTTGGATTTCCTTCCTTCCTTCCTTCTTTCCTTTCTTCCTTCTTCCTTCCTTCTTTCCTTCCTTCCTTCTTCCTTCCTTCCCTCCTTCTTCTTTCTTATTCTTTTTGTGTGTATTCATCTTGAGAAAAAAATAAATAAATAAAACCTTGATGCTGATAATTAATAGCACCACTTCCTCACACATCTAACTTTGCTCTCTTCTTTCTCACTATCTGACATTTATACAGTTATTTAGTGTCTGTCTTTTTCAAAAAAAAAAAAAGAAGATGTTAATATGACTGATTTTGGGGGCCTGGATGACTATGGGCTTGGTAGACCCTTCGGCAGAAATAACTATATTGGGAAAGAAACAATTCCTAAGAGAAAAAGAGACTTCTGGGTGCCAATTATTATGAACCTAAAATACCAATATGAAGGAAAGATAGGAATGTCCAATGGACAATGGGCAATGTAGGTTTGGAACTGGAGAGAGAGCCTGTG
The DNA here is from genome assembly GCA_963573925.1 of Callimico goeldii. Lineage (NCBI taxonomy): Eukaryota > Metazoa > Chordata > Mammalia > Primates > Cebidae > Callimico > Callimico goeldii. The sequence goes on along the minus strand of CAUYOR010102174.1, from coordinate 11,743 downwards.
GCTAGGGATATTGACTTGAAAGTTGAAACTTTAGTTAAATGTGAACTATCTAAGGTAGACTGAGACTTGAAGTTGAAAATTTGGTAGTCTGGCGAATAAGTGTATTTGAAAAGTTGTTAGAGAGGCTAAAGGTAAAACCTGTATATTATAAAATAGAGTTCATTTTTGTTAGCCTGTCATTTGAGAAGCCAGGAGGTGCAGCCTAGAGAACTTGGCTAACTATGGTCTGGGATCTGGCTCTCTCCATCTTTGTGATCATAAACAAGGTATCTTATTTCTCAGTCAGCTTTACCAGCTATAAAATGGAGATAATAAATTGCATCCTGGTTGGTGCTGGGTCCGAATGCTTGTGTCCTCCTCAAATTCATATTCTAAAATAACCCACAAGGTGATGGTACTAGGAGGTAGGGATTTCAGGGAAAAGATTAGGTTTTGAGGGTAGAGTCCTTATGAATGGAATTCATGCCCTACAAAAGAGTCCCCAGAGAGCTACCTGGCCCCTTCCACCTTGCAAAGACAAAGCAAGAAATTGGCAGTCTGTATCTGGAAGAGGGCCCTTACCAGAACCTGACCATGCTGGCACCCTGATCTTGGACTTCCCAGCCTTTAGAACTATGAGAAATAAATTTCTGTTGTTATAAGCAACCCAGTCTATGGTGTTTTCTTACACCAGCCTGAGTAGACAGAGACAGTTGGAAATCTGGAGAAGAATTAAATGACATAACTTATTGAGGTATTTCTCATGGTGCTTGGCACATAGAGTGGGACAAGTGTTAGTTCTATTTCCAACATTGTTATTCAGCACTTCCTCATGTCCATCCAATATATCAACAGTTATCTAGGAATCTTATGTTATCCGAATCTTGTCAGAAGCCCTATCATAAGTCTCAATTTTAGTCCTATCATTTTTTCTATAAAATATTTTCTGACTATCACAGACTCTTCTGAATTGTTGCATCGTATATTGTCTATCTTAGTCATTGGTTCACAATTTATCTTTTAGGTCCTGATTCCTTTCCAGATTACAAGTCACTTAAGTGCAAATGATGTCTCATATATTTTAAATTCCAGTGACTTTCATGTTGTCTTATCTAGAGGGGGAACTTTTCAAAAATAAACATCTCTATTGATGATATTTTTAATATAATAGAATTTATTTCATCTAACCCAAACAGGACCTGTAGTTGGAGAAATAAAAAAAAGAAAAACACTATTATAGGTGAAATTTATGTAAAATGTAACACATATACCATAACAAGTTTATGTAAACTTTAAACAAGACTTGCAAAGTATGGCAAGAAGGCAGTTTTCAACAAGTAAATCCTAGTGTGGGTGCTGTTTATTTCCCCAGTGTGGTTTCTGTGAATGTTGGCTAAGTTTGAACAGCAAGAAATGAATGTATAATAATATATTCCATGTCGCTTGAGCTGAAAACTTCAGCATGACTATTGACTCTTCACTTTTTAAAAATTCTGTCCCCATGTCTGATAATCACATGCTTCTTGCTTTTTCATTTCAACATATGTTACTCTCATATAAACACTTGTTATTTAACTCTAAGATCATCACCAGTGCAGTGTGACTGGTCTCTAGCATCCAGTATCTCTCTTTTATTCATTGTCCACACTGAGGCTTTTCAAATCATTGAGTATTAAAGTCCCAGCTTTTATCATCTTCTCTGCTTTGAGAACGGACTCTGAAACACTGACATGCCAGTTCTGTGTGTCTTTGGACTTCAAACCAGATATGATTGTTGGTCCAAGTATGGACCCTTAACTCAAACTGAGGCCACAAAGTAACCTCTTTCAGGGACTTAAAATTGAACAAAGACATCACAACTCTGAACCCCTACTGGCTGTCATTGTTCATGTCTGCCTTCCAAGTGAAAAGTTGCACCAGAAAAATGGTCAGTGCAGTTGACCAAACCTGTCTAGTTTCTGCCCTTTCCCAGCCTTCATTTTTCAGTTCTTCACTTCTTTTCCTTTAAGGTAGTCAGAGCCAGTTTTGTTATTTGCAACCCTATGACTACTATGCATTTTTTAATACTGCGTAATCTAAGCATAGTTATAATTTTGCTGCTCTCATTATAGGTGTTTAATAACTTTCTCATTTTCCATTTTAAAATTTTCAAATATTCTTAGCCAGAATATTAAGACTTTCTATCTTCTTCTTTAAAGCTTTACTGTGACCTTATTCCCCTCACTCTCCTTCACACATTTTCTTTAATTATTACCATATGTGGGTCTAATATGACCCTGTAGAGATGTTGTTAAGAGTGTGAGTCCTGGCGTCACTTAGCCTAAACCTGAACCTTCTTTTCCAACTTACTAGCTGAATGACCTTGACAAGCCTTATAAATTCTTTGCACATCAAGTTCTTAATTCCTCAAATGGGGATAATAATGATGGCACCTACTCATAGTGTCATTATAAAATCAAGTAATTAATATTCACATGGATTAGTTCCTGGTACATATTCTAAGTTTAATAAATGTTTCTCTGACAATTATATGTTATTCCTGAATTATACTTGGTATCTTTCAACCTCTGAATTTCTTCTCATTGTTCTTTCTCTATTTCTAAAAATATTAGTATTATCTATTGATCAAACTCAGCCCAAATGACACTTCCTCCAAAGAATCTCCCTGAGCTGCCAAATCTAAGTAATCTCTCCTTTGAAACTTCCATTGTACTTTATCATACTGTATTAGTCTGTTCTCACGCTGCTAATAAAGACATACCCTAAACTGGATAATTCCTAAAAGAAAGAGGTTTAATGGGCTTGCAGTTTCACATGGCTGGTGAGGCCTCACAATCATGGCAGAAGGCAAAGGAGTTGCAAAGACACATTTTACATGGCAGCAGGCAAGAGAACTTGTGCAGGGGAACTCCCATTTATGAAACCATCAGATATCCGGACACTTGTTCACTACCATGAGAGCAGTATGGGGGAAACCATGTTTGACTCAATTATCTCCATCTGTCCCCACCCTTGACATGTGGAGATTATTACAGTTCAAGGTGAGATTTGGGTGGGCACACAGCCAAACCATAGCACGTACCTACCATTTCCTCTGTTCCTGCTGCAAAACAATTTCTACATTCTATCCTGCTTTATCGTTGTCATTGTGCATATTCCTTATTTTTTTATTAATAGTTTTAAACTCAGTAGCCCATGTCTCTGCCTTGTGTTCTCCACAAGTAGCACAATGAAGCAAACTTCATAGTCTCAAAAGAAATGTTTGCTAAAACAATAGCAAGAGAGAAATACATCACATTTTACCCTCATTTCACCAAGTGAGAAAGAAAGTATTTTTTTTTTTTTGATAAGGGAGGGAAATGCCTTGCTCAAGGATATTTAATCATTTGGTTATACATCAGGGACTGAAGATTTGGTGCTAATAACTTCACCCAGTCTATGTTGTTCTTCCATTCCATTTCAGAGCAAAGTCTTTCGTTCAGCTAACACACACTTACATATGGTGAGGAATTGAGGGAGTAGTGTCACTGTGATTGGTATTCAATCTTGAACATGAATTTACAATTTTAAGTGTACATTCAAATAAACTCTTTAGAAGACTGTGGAGAAAGACTGTCCTAAAAAGAGAAAATGAAAACAGGTTTGCTTCATGTCATGGAGAAAGTTCACATAGATGTTCTTCTTTAACTCTTCCTTCTAGGGTTACCTAGTTTTGGACATGTAGGAAAAGGCGTTGTTAACTCAGTGGGAGATTAAAAGAAAGTTGTGCCAATTAGGGCCTATGGGTACAGTTTCTAATTAACTCAGGTTTAAAGAGATTTACAGGTCAAAATTAGGACTCATGGATAGGGCGGCATGAAGCCTAACCTGCTCGCTATACATACATTCATATTACTGAAATACTTTTATTTCTTAGCACTACAGTAAGTCTAATTTGATGAGAAAAAAGGAATCACTAAATTTACAGTCTTTTTGGCTTCTCAGCTGACCTTTTTCCTTATGAATGTTTTTCAGTGGGAGTTTTGGCAAAACAAAAGTCTAAAAGAAACACTTTATTATCTTTCATTGCATTTCATTTAAATACTATTGGAGACAATGTGTCAAAATATGGAGAAGCAGGATGTATAAATATCTTCCTGCTCCCAGAATGCAGGCGTAGTTCAGAAAAGATGAAATCAAAACTGATAAACTAACTAGCTTATTACTGAATGAAAAACTTGCACTCTAATTAAATACAAATAAACAGATAGATGGTAATGTTGAACTTTGCCCTTTATTGACCTACTTTAACAGGAAGATGCCTTGTATCTTCATTATCTGCTAACACCTTTTTATTATTCCGTTGCTGGAAATTTCCTTTTTAGAGTTCCATTAACTTTAATTAAAAATAGAACTTCAAAATCTTTCTTATTTTCTTCTTTATTTTTCATTATCTCCAATTTGCCCATAGATTCTACTTGCAATATCACTGGTCTATGTTATCCTGACTAAAGCTTCATCATGCATGGGTATTTCCATGTTGAGTATATTTTATAGGTCTCATATTCTCTTATGAATCTAGTAATGTTAGCTGTGCAATTGCCTAAGCAATCAGAAAGTTGAAATCATGTTGTGACAAAGCCTTGATTTTCTCCTTAAATTATGATTGAACACTGATTTATTCTTCAGATATCATTGCTATGGCACGGCAGTCTCTAATTGACATGGATAAAAGTAGAGCTCACACAAATCTTGGGGGAGAGGGATGGGTTCCTGGTGAGGGCAAAAGGAGATGTCCTGTAAGGGCAGATTCAGAGGAGTGAAAATATTAATGACATTGAAGTTCTCCCTCTGCTTACCCCAATGCTATGTCACCTCAGTTTTCTTTTCCCTGAGTTACTATGAATTAAAATCAGTCACCTGCATTTTACATAGCATAAAAATGAAAAGAATCTTGTGTTCTCTTCTTATCTTTAACAGTTCCTTAATGGAGATAAGCATATGTATTGCTACTCTTTGCTAAATAAACAATTCTGTGATCATCAGGCTTAACTACAAACCTAAAGTCTAGGTACAACATAGAGGTAAGACAAAAACAACCTATACAAAACCTTGTAATTTGTGGCAAAGATAAATTACATACAAATAAATCATAAAAGCCCTATGGAGAGTCAACAGAGAAGCAGAAGCAATGGGTTGTTTTGGTTCACTTAAAATTAAGAAATCATTAGTTGAACAACAACAAAAAGAATTATCAGATAAAAATGATGGAAATAAGACACAAGAAAATTCAATACATTTCACTTAAGTATGTATTTAATTCAGTAAATTCCATCAAAAAAATGCGTATGTCATGTCATGACCATATTTATTTCCATTTTCCCTGAGAAATTATTTTGTGCATAACTATAGTCCAGATTTGCATATGGTTTATGACAAAATGAAGAGGTAGAGTGACATTGGTAAATGTGTACAGAGCAAAAGCAGATTTCTCAGGCCAAATGAAATATTTATTGGCCGAATGAGTTAATTATTTGCAAGGCCAGATCTGAAAGGCTTCAAAATTTTGGATCTCAGTGCTGAGAGATCATTTCAGAAGACTGTAAAATCATGAGCATATGTCTTTTTAATTCTTTCTTGAAAAAAAGACCACTCTATCTGTTGCTTCTCAGAAACACACAACCACGTACTTAACAAATACGTCTTGGCTTTATTCAGTTAAAACTGCAGAAGAATGGTATTGCATAAATAAATAAACCAAAGCACCCTGATCCCCAGCAGCCTAAACTAATAATGGGTTCTGCCAAATTCAGTATATAAATAAATAAAAGCAAACAGACTAGCAAGCAAATAGTCAGTGAGATATAATCAAACCTTTGAATTAAGGTTTTTAAAAAAGGACAGGACCAGGTGCGATTGCTCACGCCTGTAATCCCAGCACTTTGGGAGGCCTGGGGTGGGTGGATCACAATGTCAGGAGATGGAGACCATCCTGGCCAACATGGTGAAATCTTGTCTCTACTAAAAATACAAAAAAAATCATCTGGGTGTGGTAGCATGTGCCTGTAATCCCAGCTACTTGGGGGAGTGAGGCAAGTAAAGAGAATCGCTTGAACCCAGGAGTCAGAGGTTGCAGTGAGCCAAGATCGTGCCACTGCACTCCAGCCCGGTGACAGACCGAGAATCCATCTCAAAAAAAAAAAAAAAACCACCAAAAAACAAAATGTACATCGTCCTCAGGAAAACATATAAGAAAATTATATTTCCTTTCAGCAAATTTATAAGGTGGGAAAGAAAGAATCTCTTAAGACTTCATGGTGGGAGTCACCACATTTAGGAATTTGCTGCCGCCGTGATTCCAAAAACATGAGACTTAAAAAAAAATTCAGATTCTTAGGACACCTCCAAGACTATTAGTAGTCAATTCTGAAACTCAGTTTTCTCTGTAAATAGTTCGTTTAACAGCTTCATTTGTAAATCAAATATCCAACTCAGCCTCAGCAGATGGTTTTTGAACCCTTCTGTGATGGTTAATACTAAATGTCAGCTTGATTGGATTGAGGGATACAGAGTATCAATCCTGGGTGTGTCTGTGTGGGCATTGCCCCAAAGAGATTAACATTTGAGTCAGTGTGCTGGGGAAAGCAGGTCCACCCTTAATCTGATGGGCACGATCTAATCTGCTTCCAGCAAATATAAAGCAGGCAGAAAAACGTAAACAGGTGAGAGGACAGGCCTAGCCACCCAGCCTACATTTTTCTCCCATGCTGGATGTCTCCTGTCCTCCAAATCATAAAGTTTTGGGACCCTGACTGGCTCTTTTTGCTCCTCAGCTTGCAGACAACCTATTGTGGGACCTTGCGATCATGTAAATTAATACTTAATAAACTCTTTTATATATATATGTATACACATTATATATATATAAGTATATATAGCCAATGCCAGAGCTCTACATGAGTCAGACTATTCTGATTGCCACTTTGCCTTTTCTGTTCATTATAGCAGCACTCTGCTAGTTCGGGATCCAGTTATTCCCACTAAATGTTGTAACTGTAATCACATAAGTTAATACTTAATTAAGTATTATATATAGTATATATTATGTATATATATTATGTATATATACATAATATATTATGTATATATATAATATATATTATGTATATATACATAATATATTATGTATATATATAATATATATTATGTATATATATTAAGTATATATATACTATATATAATACATACTATATTAGTATATTATATACAAATTATATACTAATATATACTTATATACTAATTAGTATATTATATATATACTAATATATTATGTATATTATATATATACATAACATATATTACGTATATATATATAATATATTAAGTATCCTATATATATGTATGTATTTATATATGTCCTGTCATATATACACATATATATGCATGCATATATATAATATAAAATTATATATATAAAATTATATATATAGTACATAATATATATATAATAAACTTAATAACTCTCCTATACTATATTATACATATACATGTATATAGCTATATATAATTATGTAAGTTAATAATAAATTCTTCTATATATATGTACATGTATACATATAGGAGAGTTTATTATATACATATATGTATATATGTGTGCATATATATACACATATACATAAACATATATACACATACATGTGTATATATGTGTATATATATATCTGTTGTATATACACATACATATGCATGTATATATGGTATATATGTCCTGTTATATATACACAGACATATGAATGTATATATTTGTATGTATGTATGTGTGTGTGTGTGCGCGTGTGTGTGTGTGTGTATCCTGCTAGTTCTGTCCCTCTAAGAGAACCCTGACTAATACAGATTTTGGTATCAGGAGTGGTTCTAGAGGAACGGAATATTAATGATGGATTTCTTTCATTGGTTTTGGGGTTTCTGGAGTTGACTTCTTAATATGATAAGACCTCAAAATGCTAATAACTCTACTTCTAATATTATAGAGAAGACTAAAAAACAGTTTAGAGTTAGGAAAAATAAATGCATTTGACACTCCTGATTTACCACTCATGAGAGGCAAGGAGTTTAGTGACTCTGCATAATATCTTTGACCATATGTGGAAAATCAAGGAATGTAATAAAGCTGACTTGTTGTTCCTAAGATCAGTGGACAAAGTGATGAAAGAGAATGATGAATTCTGGGATTCCGTCTGCTGGCTTCAAAAGTGGATACCGAGCCTCAAATCTGCTAAGACTGCCCTGCGTGAGTCTTATCTCCTTTAGAGTGTTATGTCCTGTAGATGTCTACTGTTAAAGTGAGGGCATTGATTGGAAAAACATGGAACCCTGCAACTTGGAACGGGGACATCAGGGAGGATGCTGATCAAGCTGGGAATACTGAGTTTGTAAACTCTAATGTGCCTTTTTTGCTAGAAGAAACAGCTTCCGCATCCCCAGTGGTGACAACGTCCCCTCCCTGACCCATGCTGCTATCAGCCTTTCCATCTTTGTCTGAAAAGATAAACCCTGCACTGCCTGAGCCAACAATGATGGCCTCCCCTGAGGCAGTTGCCAGGCAAGATAATGTTGATTCTCCTCAAAAGCCACCCCTGACACCTCTGTTTGCTTCTAGGCCTGTAAGTATACTAAAGTCCTGGTGGGCCCCTAGAGGAGATGTTGAGAGTGTGACCCATGAGGGTATGTGCTACACTTGAAAAGAACTATTTGAGTTCTCTAATTTACATAAACGGCAATCTCCAAGAACAGGCATGGAAATGGATACTAAGTGTATGAGACAATAGTGGAAGGAGCACAGAGGTGGATCAGGCTGAATTTATTGATGTGGGTCCACTAAGCAGGGACTCTGCTTTTAATGTTGAAGCATGGGGAGTTAAAAAAGGTTCTAATAGTTTATTTGCTTGGTTAGCTGAAATATGGATTTAAAGAGGGCCCACTGTGAGCAAGCCAAAAATGCATGATCTCCCTTGGTTTAATGTAGAGAAAGAGCTCCAAAGGCTTAGGGAGATTGGGATGGTGGAGCAGATTAGTCACTTTAGACCTACTCATCCCAGCTAGGAGGATCCAGAAGACACATCCTGGACCAATACCTTGTGAAATAGATTTGTGAGGGCAGCACCTGCATCTTTGAAAAGCCCTGTAATTGTTCTCTGTATGTCAGATCTAATGGTGGGAACTGCAGTCATTCAACTACAACATTTAGTGGGAATAATTGGATCCCGAATGGGCAGGGGTGCTACTGTAATTAACAGAAGGGGCAAAGTGGTGATCAGAATAGTCTGACTCATGTAGAGCTCTGACATTGGCTAATTAATCATGCTGTTCCTAGAAGTGAAATTAATAGGAAGCCTACTGCATTCTTACTTATATTATACAGAGAGAAAACTTGTAGGTTGAACAGACAGAAGACTGATTTGAATTATAAAAACAGAGAATCACAGTCCCTCAATCAATTTTCACACTTGAGCCAGTTTACAGACCCATAACCCCTTGAATGAAGGTGAGAACAAGTCCCCTTGAAGAAGGACCCACTACATTATCAACAATTTATGCAGGGAATCTTTCTCCCATCCTTCCCCAAGGAGACCTCTGACCTTTTACCAAAATAACTGTGCATTGAGAAAACAGAAACGATCAGATATTTTGAGGACTACTAGACACTGACTCTGAGCTGATGTTGATTCCAGGGGAACCAAAACGTCATTGTGGTCCTCTAGTTAAAGTAGGGGTTTTTGGAGTTCAGGTACTTAATGGGGTTTTAGCTCAGGTTTGACTTATAGTGGATCTAGTGGGTCCCTGGACTCATCCTGTGGTCAGTTCCCCAGTGCCAGAATGCACAATTGGCATACACATACTTAGCTGCTGGCAGAACCCCCTCAGTGGCTCCCTGACTGGTAGGGGGAAGGTGATTACAGTGAGAAAGTCCAAATTAGAGCTGCCTCTACCTAGAAAAATAGTAAATAAAAAACAATATCACAGCCCTGAAAGGATTACGGAGATTAGTGCCACCATCAAGGACTTGAAAGACACAGGGGTGGTGATTCCCACCATATTCCCATTCAACTCTCCTGTTTGGCCTGTGCAGAAGACAGATGGATCTTGGAGAATGACAGCAAATTATCATAAGCTGAACCAAGTGGTGACACCAATTGTCTCTGCTGTACCAAATGTGGTTTCCTTGCTTGAGCAAATCTACACATATCCTGGTACCTGGGATGCAGCCATTGACTTGGCAAATGCCTTTTTCTCCATTCCTGTCCATAAGGTCCACCAGAAGCAATTTGCCTTTAGCTGGCAAGGCCAGCAATATACCTCTACTGTCCTACCTCAGGGGTATATTGGCTTTAGGGTTTCGTGTGTCATAATCTTATTCAGAGAGACCTCCATAGTTTTTCTGCAAGCTAGCACACTGGTCCATTTACATTGAAGATATTATCCTGATTGGATCCAATGAGCAAGAAGTATTAAACACACTGGACTTAATGATGAGACATCTGTGTACCAGAGAATGGGAAATAAATCAGACTAAAATTCAGGGACTTTCTATTTCAGTAAAATTTCTAGGGGTCCACTGGTGTGGGACCTATCGAGATATTCCTTCTAAGCTAAAGGATAAGTTGCTGCATTTGGCCCCACCTATAGCCAAGAAAGAGGCACAATGCCTAGTGGACCTATTTGGATTTTGGAGGCAACACATTCCTCATTTGGGTGTGTTACTCCAGCCCATTTTTCAAGTGACTCAAAAGGCTGAGTGGGGTCCAGACAGGAAAAGACTGCAACAGGTCTAGGCTGCTGTGCAAGCTGCTCTGCCACTTGGGCCTTATGACCCAGCAGATCTAATGGTGCTTAAGGTGTCAGTGGCAGATGAGGATGCTGTTTGGAGCCATTGGCAGGCTCCCATAGGTGAATCACAGCAGAAGCCTCTCAGAGTTTGGAGCAAGGCCCTGCCATCTTCTGCAGATAACTACTCTCCTTTTGAGAGACAGCTCTTGGCCTCTTACTGGGCATTGGTGGAAACTGAACGTTTGACTATGGGTCATCTAGTCACCATGCGGCCTGAATTTCCTGTCATGAATTGGGTGCTTTCTGACCCATCTAGTCATAACCCGGGTCAGGCACAGCAGCATTTCATCATTGAAAGGAAGTGATATATACGTGATTGAGTTTGAGCAGGTCCTGAAGGCATAAGTAACTTACATGAGAAAGTGGCTTGAATGCCCATGGTCTCCACTCCTGCCGCCCTGCCTTCTTTCCCCAAGCCTGCCCAGATGGCCTCATGGGGAGTTCCTATGATCAGTCGACAGAGGAAGATAGAAGACCAGGGCCTGGTTCACAGATGGTTCTGCAGGTTATGCAGGCACCCGAAAGTGGACAGCTGCAGCACTACAGCCCCTTTCTAGGACATCCCTGAAGGACAGTGGTGAACAGAAATCTTCCCAGTAGGCAGAACTTTGGCAGTGCACCTGGTTGTGCACCTTTTTTTTTTTTTGAGACAGAGTTTCGCTCTTGTTACCCAGGCTGGGGTGCAATGGTGCGATCTCGGCTCACCGCAACCTCCGCCTCCTGAGTTCAGGCAATTCTCCTGCCTCAGCCTCCCGAGTAGCTGGGATTACAGGCATGCGCCACCACGCCCAGCTATTTTTTTTTGTATTTTTAGTAGAGACGGGGTTTCACCTTGTTGACCAGGATGGTCTCGATCTCTTGACCTCGTGATCCACCCACCTCGGCCTCCCAAAGTGCT
>CAUYOR010102172.1:0-31373 GCA_963573925.1 Callimico goeldii | reverse complement strand
AAAAAAAAAAAAGAAGAGAGCCTGTAATCCCAGCACTTTGGGAGGCTAAGGTGGGTGAATCACGAGGTCAAGAGATCGAGACCATCCTGGTCAACATGGTGAAACCCCGTCTCTACTAAAAATACTAAAAATTAGCTGGGCATGGTGGTGCGTGCCTGTAATCCCAGCTACTTAGGAGGCTGAGGCAGGAGACTTGGCTGAACCCAGGAGGTGGAAGTTGCGGTGAGCCGAGATCGCGCCATTGCACTCCAGCCTGGGTAACAAGAGCGAAACTCCGTCAAAAAAAAAAAAAAAAAAAAAAGAAGAGAAACTCAAAGAACATTTGTTTTCGCGTGTTTTTTTGTATTGACATTTACTATATTATAATTAAAACACAAATTTAAAATTTTTATTTATATAGTTAACATAACCCTAACCCTACTTTTGTAAATATTTTTAAGACTGGAGTTATACAGCTACAAGCCAAGGACACCAAGGAGTGCCAGCAACCACTAGGAGCTGGAAAAGGCAAGGAAGGGTTTTTATCTAGAGCCTTTGGAATGAGTGTGGCCCTGCAGAGGCACCTTGGTTTTAGACTTCGGGCCCCTAGAACTACGAGAGAATAGATCTATGTCATTGTAAGCCACCAAGTTTCTGATAATTTGCTACCACAGCTCCAGGAAGGCCTCTAACAGATGGTATTTAATTGGGATAAACTCTTACCCATAATCATATGCCTCTTTAAAAACAGGGTCCTATTTTCAGAACTATATAGATCTGTCACCGTCAAAGCTCTATTTAGGAGGTGTAGTCTCATGACTCAAGTGATTTTCTTGATATGGATAACAAATCTCTCCTAATGGTCTAATATTTAATCAAGCTTGAATGCACATTTTAAATCTTATGTCTTCTATATCTGCAAATATTTCAAGGTGGTAATGACATTTTTTTCAAATGAACTGTCAGGTTTTTGATTGGATTTGATCTCACTTATCTGTAAAATCTACTCATATTTCCTTTTGACATTGATCCCCCTCTTCCTAATGGCCTGTCATATTTCAGTGTCTGCACTACATATTTTTTGGCACATGAATCAAACTTGCTCCTACTTTGTATAAAATATTACAGGTTAGTCATGACTGGGTAATAATAGCTACCGTTTATGGAGCACATAGTATTTACGTGTGCTTAATATATGTCATTTCTAAATCCTTTAGCTATAGCAATATATATATCTATCCTTATTTATTTATATAACCCTATTTATATATAACATCTCTATAAAAATGTATCATATATCTTTAAATATATAAGTACATATTATATAATATATCTCTAGATATATAAATATATATTTGTATATCTAGATATATCTTTCTACATATCTATATATTTATAGATATATCTATAATCTGGGCTTTACATATATTATATATAAATATATATCTATAGATATATTTAAATACATATTTATTTATTTACATTAAATATATTATATATAAATATATATCTATAAATATAAATATATATTTATATTACATATATTTATATATCTATAGATACACAGAAATTTATATTTATATATAGGGAGTTATATTATATAATATATTACCTACAGAGAAGTTACCTGACAGCAAATATAGGGCAGAATCCTAATTTACTGTGTGTTTGACGTCAAAGTCTCAAGCCTTTCTACCAGGCTATTCTGCTTCCTCAGAAATTTCTGTAAGTTAGCAATTTGAACTTTGAACAGAGAAACCATACCTCCCATATGTTTAGTTAAGCTACCTGTACAACAACATATGCAGCCATAGATAAATGTTCACACATGAATTCCAACTTGACTTAGTTGAAAATATCCTCCCTGGGCAGCAGAGTTTGGGAACTTAAGCTCCTAATCTCTGGAAACCTACTGAGTTCTTCTCAGTAGGATTTCTTGGTAGGGTATCTGATGAGGTAGGAGCTTACCATCTTGAAAGAGAGCCCAAGAGTTTGCTCCCCATTGCCCCCCAAAGCAATGACTGGATTAGACCCTGGGCTCCAGACTCTCTTCCTTCTGCCTGCTAACTTCACGAAGAGTTTTGAGGTGCAGTGATTTTGTTTGCAGGCTTTCCAGTTCATTTAATTGTTGATTCTGATGGGGATTTGCTTGTCCCTGGCCTACTGCTGAGTAGAATAAAATCTCACAGCTTTTCCTAAATAATTGAAATAAGCACAGAAGCCTTTAATCATGTTTAATGATTTCTAATCATAAACAGTTATGGAGCAATACAGGGCAGAAACAGGGAAAAAGTAACAACTTAGAAGTCTTACTAAAGTGGCTGCCCTTGGAGTTCATTGGATGCTCACTGTCTTATTTTTCCTTTGCTACAAACTCATCTCTACTTTTAGGAGCTCCAAACAATCTTCTTCTCTCTCCCTTTTCTTCCAGACTTAGGGGCTCCAGTCTCACTTTCTTCTAAAACAAAGCTCCAGCCCACGTCTTCCCTTCTCAATCGCCTGGTTCTGGAAATTGAATGTCATCCTTTTTATTTTGGAGTTTTTTTTGATTAGCCTCTTGGGGGCAGCAATCCCTCAGTACTGAGTACCATTTTCCTGGATGGATGATGTTAATTCTAGTGAATCGGCAGCGGCTAATTTGTTTTGTCTTGTCTAATGGAGTTTGTTGTGATGTCACTGTTTTAATTCTATGCTTCAACCCACTAACTAAAATAGTAAACCTCTGAATCAAAGTCAGATGTCTTTGCAAATTAACAAAGAACAAATTTGCATGTTCAATGAAAGGAGCAGTTGATAAATTGGCTCACAGCTTAATTTAGCTCACTTTCATTTTTCTGAAAATCTATAGAGTAAAATTCCATTTTTTCATGAGATCATCCAAAGAATTAGATTGTTAACTGTCTTATATGTTGCTTTCTATACCTGACTGTAACCTCCGTGAGGCCGAAGGCAGTAAGATATTCTTTTATTTTTTAACTAGCCCAATGCTCATGAATGCATAGGTAATTAATAATGTGAGAGCTACTGTTTCGAATTTGAATCTCATTTGTTTGTTTGTTTTAGAAACAGGGTCTTGTTACGTTGCCCAGGCTGGTCTCGTACTCTTGGCTCCAGGCAGTTTTCTTGCCTCAGCTTCCCAAAATGTTGGGATTACAGGCCTGAGCCACGGTGTCTTGCCTCAATTTTTTAAATGAATATTTAAGTGTCTCTTTTAGGGCAGGTGTAATGCCAGATAATTGGGACACAGTATATAATCCCTTTATTCTCAAAGCGCTCACGTGTTATTTATTTTTGTGTCCTAATCTTTATTATTGATTTGAATCAGTAATAAGGACACGTGATTCCAAATTAGAATGATAGCTTCTATTTATGTCCCCATCTAACCCACACTCCCAGTCCAATCAATCCCATTTGGTATCATCTTCACTAGTTCCTTGGGTATCATTTTAGGATTTCTTTATGCAGACAGAGTGCACACACACACACACACACACACACACACACTCTTTAGTATTTTCTTTTACAAAAGTTAGCAGGTAAACAAACCATCCTGACCTTGTTTTTTCACTTAATGTATTATACTCTAAAGATCTTTTTATATTTGTACACAGAACGTATTTCTATTCTATTTTGTAATGGTTGCATAATATTCCATTGTGTGATTGTTTGTTTAACCCAAGATTCCTCACCCTCGGTCTTAGTGAGAATTGGGGCTGGATAGCTTTTGTTGTGGAGGCTGTCCTATGTGATACAGGATGCTTAGCAGCATCCTTGGCCTTTACCCACTAGATGCCTTGAGTGTCCCTCTCTCCAGCTGTGACAACCAAAATAAATCACTCCTGGTTGAAAACCCCTGGTTTAAACAATCTTCTAATGAGGAACATTTTCGTTGCTTTCAAATTTTTTATCATCACAAACTATGCAGTAATGAGTAATCTTGTACACATGTGATTTTGCACATGTGCAGAGATATTTGTAGAATAAATTACTAGCTATGGGATTTCTGGGTTAAAGTGAAAGTATATTTTTAATTTTGGAAACATTGCAAAATTTCCCCCATAGAGATTGTGTCATTCTGTACTTCCATCAGTAACGTATGAGATGCAATCACCTTTCTATGTGATAACTGAAAACATAAAGAAACATGTATGAATAAGGCATGCCAAGAGGTCACTGCACCCCTTTTTGGTAAAGAAATCTGTGTTTGTGCTAAGGAAGATTGAATGACATGCAAATTCCATGCTTTGTACAGGTATCCTTCTGCCTAGGCTTACTCCATCAGCCTCTTTAGGGAGAGGCCAATAACAATTCTGGGGCTTTGCCTTCCAGGGATGAATGGGATTAAGTCACAAGGAGGCTTTGTGACTGGCTTTCACCAAGGAGCTATAATTTCTAGGCTCTCAGTCTTAAAACATAATAAAAAGAAACCTGACTTTCCTCCATTTAGGTACCAAGTGGTGGTTCAATAGATTCCCTGCAGAAGCTGAACTCTCAGCTCAGTAGGGAGGATGTTTCTCTCTACCTTCAACAAAAGTGAGCAGGCAGGACCTCCAGGATGTTCAAACAATTGATGTTTTCCTCCTGTAAACAGAGGGCCTGGAGCAAAGTTCAATATTTATTAAGGAATAAAAGGGTCTAAGGAAACTATGACTAGTTTCTTTCTTTTAGTGTTCTGACATTTCCATCTTATTGAAATCCAAGGCCTAAAATACACCAATATGTACCCGAGAAGGAGAAGTACATCAAATTGGGCAGATCCCAAAACACTGTGTAAAATACAACATAGAGATACAAGAATGAACACAGTTCTAGGGGAACACAAAGAATGAACCAAAAGAGCCTGGGGAAGTGATGAGGGAGAAGGGGATAAAGACATTCTGGGCAGAAGGAATGGCATCTTCAACCACAAGAATCAAGACTGTTGCACTCAGACACTGAAAGAGGCTCATAGAGAGCAGTGAGCAATGATCGGGAACAGCCTTTTTTTTTTTTTTCTTTTTTTTTGAGCCAGGGTCTTGGAGTCTCCCTCTGTTGCCCAGGCTGGAATACAGTGGCACAAACTTGGCTCACTGCAACCTCTGCCTCCTGTGTTCAAGCAATTCTTGTGCCTCAGCATCTCAAGTAGCGGGGATTACAGATGCATGCCACCATGCCTAGCTAAGTTTTGTATTTTTTGTAGAGACAGTTTCACCATGTTTTCTGGCTGGTCTTGAACTTCTGAGCTCAAGTGATCTGCCCACCTCTGCCTCCGAAAGTGTTGGGATTACAGGTGCGAGCCACCACACCCTGCCCAGAACAGTTTTCTATGACAAAGAAGAGGCTCAGGGGTATGCTAAAGGAAACATGGCGCTAATAAGAGCTTGTTAGCACGAGAGTAGGGCAGAATAGAGTTTGGTCTGTGTGCAAGACGAAGACGGTGGTTCACTATCTTTGGAAGAAACTCACCTGAGTGGGGGGAAACTTGTGGCCTGGACTTAGACAGTCATTGCAATGGCCCAGCAGAGAGAAGATGGAGGAGTGGGTTTAAGCCCCGAGGAGCAACCAGGGCAGAATCCTCACAGGAGAGGTTTCTCTTCACTCAGCAGCTCCGTCTTATTCTTTCTCCAATGTGAGGCTAGAACTTAAGTTGGATCATATCACCTCTCTGCTGAGACCCCTCTGACGGTTCCCATCTCATTTTAAATAAAGACCTAGTTGGTTAAAGTTGCAGCAGGGCCCTATATGAGTGGCTAGACCTAGACTCTAGAGGGAAACCAGAGCTGCCCAGGAAAGGGGGCACATGCACAGGCTTGACCTCTTCCACCCACACCGGCTTCTCTCCCTTTCCATCCTTTAGTTACACAGGACAGAATTTCATGTGAACTTGTTGGGAGGAACAGGGAATTGGGAATTTGATGTGTGTAAATCGTTTCCCTCCTAGCCTTTAATGTAAGTGGTAGTGATGAAGGTAGCGAATGGAAAGAAAAGCACATTAATTCTGATACTCTAATAGCTAAACTCCTTGGTATGCTGTTGTAACTAACAAAACATACCTTATTCAGACTTCGATTTGCCACTAACTCACAAACGTGTATATTTATTTGCAGTAAGCTTCTTGCCCAGTTTTCTTTTGCGTTCATCTTTTTTCATTCTCTTTGTGACCTTTTATCTTGGGTTGTCTTAATGCGGTAGGATGAATAATGGACTGCAATGATGTCCACATAATCACCTGGGACCTGGGACTGTTACAGGTAAAAGGGACTTTGCGGATGTGCTTAAGGATCTTGAGATGGGGTGATTGTCCCGGATTACCTTGGGGGGCCCAGTGTAATCACAGGGTCCTTACGAAACGAAGGAAGGAGACATGAGAGAAAGAAGGTGATGCAATGATGGAAGCAGATTGGAATAAGGTGCTTCGATGGAGAAAGCGGCCATGAGCCCAGAAAGGCAGGCAGCCTCTGGAGGCTGAAAACACAAGAAAATGGATTCTCAGATCCTCTGGGAGGAATCAACTCTGTGACACTGTGACTTTGGCCCAGCGGAACTGATTTCATACTTCTGGTCTCTGTTGCTTTAAACCAGTAAGTTAGTGGTAATTTGTTATAGTAGTAATAAAGAACTAGCAACCTATTGACAGCATTTTTTTATGAAGATCTACCTAAGAGGTATCATCTAGTGATCAAAAACATGGTCTTGGGAGTCAGGCTCCTGGCTCTACCATTCGCTGTGTAGACTTAGCCAGGTTATGAAATCCCACCAAGTGCCATTTTCTTGATCTTTAAAACGGCATATTGATTCGTACTCTATAGAGATTTGTGCAGATTTTGGTCTGACACTTGTGAAAATGCTTAATCCATTATCTAGTATGGAGTAGGCCTTCAAAAAATTCAAAATGCAAGCATTGGAGAAGAATGCTCGTATTGGGAATTTGACGTGTATAAATCAAATTTTGGGCAGATCCCAAAACACTATGTAAAATACAACATAGAGATACGAGAATGAAGACAGTTCTAGGGAAACACAAAGAATGGATCAAAAGAGCCTGGGAAGTGGTGAGGAAGAAGGGGAGAAAGGCATTCTAGGAAGAAGGGATGGTATCTTGAACTGCAAGAATCAAGACTGGTGCACTCAGACACTGAAAGAAGACTGTTTGATGGAGACTCTATCCTGTCTGCTGTGCATTCAAAATAGGGTTCAATTTCTTAAAATTCCATTTTGATTCATGTTATCCAGGACCCAAATAACCTGCAGATGTGATATGTTTTCAAACTATTTCATAGTTCCTTCTTTCATTATCTATGAAAACCAAACATCTTTAGTTTTTGGATCATAGAGAAGTTACAACTTATTTTTGGGAAGTTTTTGCCTCCCTATATGTCATTTTTAATGACCTGAGATAGTAATCTCACTCGCAATATCCCTTATTTAAAAAACAGAAACATTTAATGGAGCACAGTGGTTTAAACACAATTTAAATGACATCTTAATAATTTCTTTATGTTTTAAGTATCCTTTCAGCTTCAAGTAACAAAAATCTCAATTCAGATAATACAGAAATGTATAATCTCACCACCACAGGACTTCCGAGGCAAGGTAGCTTTCAGGGTTTGGTTCAGTGGCTCAACAGTATCATCAGAAATACAGGCTTTTTTTTTTTTCTCTCTGCCCTGACCTCTTTGGTGCTGGCTTCATCCCCAGGCTGGTGGCATTGATATTGCTGCAGGCCTTGCCCTCAGGCCCCCACAGAGGTCAGAATCCTGAGCCAATGGCTGGCAAGGAGAATGAGATTATACTGAAGACAAGGGCGGAGTCAGCTTTCCCTGGGACCCCTGTGGCTGCCTGGAGAAAGGTACTCATAGAATTACTCTGCAGATCTGTTCGGGAGGAAGAATGGGAGAATAAATCTCCCGAGCTCTTTGGAGAGTTTTTCCTTTTTTTTTTTTTTTTTTTTTTTTTTTAACTAATGGGATCCCTCTGTGGAAACTACTTCAAGATTTTCTCAGGAAATATTTCTACTTGGACACTTATAAATGGTTAAGTACAACTTCTGAAATAAAATTTTTAATCTTTTAATGTTTTTAAATTTAAAGAGACACACATGCTTTTCTAAAATTTAAGCAAATTATTTGGGTTGAAATATACTATAGAAAGTTCATGTGAGAGGGAGATTTAAGAATAACTAAGAGCTTATTGAGGAAATATTTTATCACTGTAGATAGAGCACTGATGGTCATTGCATGAAATAACTCCACTATTCAATAAAAAAGTAGAATTTTCTCTGTGCAACTGGTAAGTGACATGGCAGTGATACACACACACACTCTGTATATGTGTATGCACATATTTGTGTGTGTATATACTATATGTAGAGAATATGTATGTATGTGTAGATGTATATACATCACTATGGTTTCATTATAATGACAATAGGACTCTGTGTTCTCATGTTAACAAAATATCATTTATTCTCTTCTAAAACTTATATGATTGACAAGTTTTAGTTTTCTACATTGTGAGTTTTTCCTCCTATTTCTTCTGGTTCTATTTGACTACATCCCAAGGCTTGCTCGCTTTGGACCATATTCTATATCTGTTATGATCCTTTTTGCTTTATTTATTGTAAAAAGAGACTAAGGAGTTAGTTATATTTCAGAAAAATAATGTTACAATGTCAAGGAATATTGAAAGGAATTGAAGAAATATAAAATAAAACCATATTTTGGGATCTTGTTTTACTTAACTCTGTTAGCAGCCTCGCAGCCTCAAATTATTCTTTATTTTTCCATAGAGGGATTGTTTAATTACAATAATTGAGATTTTTTCATTTCCAGGGCAGTTTAAAGTGTTTGTGAAGGTTTCACATTGACTCATTATTATTAACTCAGGGAGCAGAGAAATGTAGAGAAACAATGTGTAAGTGGAGAGAGATCTTTAAAGCTGGAGAAACAAACCTATGAGAATATAAGCTATTTCAAAAATAAGATGTTTAAAATAAACAGCTTTGGGAGATTCATAAACACAGTAGCTTGACCCACAACAAAGCTGACTCCGACAGGCTTTAAATATTGCTGGGATAAAATTGACATGTTTGAACACACCTCAGGTTCCAGGTTGTCTTTAAATTACTTTGTGTGTATTATCTCTTCTCAAAATATGAATTAGCCATGCCAATATGTATATGTGACACTCCTTCATAATCACTACTGTGAAAACATCAAGGCCAATTACACAATTTTTATATCATACCATTGATCTGAGATCTTTCCCCACCTCTCTATTGAAACCTAAGTCCCCTCAGCCATTCATCCCCTCTTAAGAGTACTTTAGGGACCTTCAACTCTGCTCTTAAAGATTGTGGGCATCTTTATATGTAGTCAAAATCAACATCTGCAATGACTGGTAATTTTCTTGTATGTTTCTTTCACTTGAACATGGAATATCTGATGGCAAAGGCTGCTTTACTCACTTATATGTCTGTCATCTTGTGCACCATTTGTGACACGTGCTGTTCAGTCAACATACTGAGGAAACAAAATAGAGGAAGGTATTAAATACTTTTCCCAACTCAGTTTTCCTTTTAAACACTTCTAGGGTTGTCTTTGAAATATTTGCATATTAAACAGTACTAGGATTTCCATGTCACTTTAGCAGGTGCTATAAAAGTGTGGCTGGATCCTACTTTTTGTTGAATTTCTGGGGTGGAAAGAAGGCGGATGTAATGCCTCTCTGTCTGTCTGTAACCCCACTGGGAATTACATAGATGTTTGAGATAGAAAAGAATTTCCCAGAAATATTCAGATGACGGAGTCTGAGCATATTCAAGCTGTTGTGGAGAGGTGTAGATTAAGCATTGTTTGTTTAGTTTAGGTTGAATAGAGAGCACAAATGGCTAATTTAAGATAAAGTACACTTTGGGTAATGCGACAAATATTTTACTTTGTTTTGTTATCAAATCATCACTAAGTCTGGTTTCTTTTCTGTTGGGCATATACAAGGGAAACCTTTGCTGTTTTTGAGTTACCCAGGTAATTGTTTTCAGGTTGCTTTTAATTCAGATCGATAATTTTCAGGGAATTAAATTCATTTTCTATGATGAAATGGTAACAAGTGAATTGGTCAAATTGGTGAGCCAGTGAGGGGAGAACCCTACAACAGACATTTCAAGAGGAAAAGAAGGAGCTGAACAATTGATGTGGAAGCAGAGGTGAGACCTTAGCATGTTGGTTTGTGCTCTTTCAGTCTTTTTGATGTAGGTGTTTAGGGCTTTGAACTTTCCCCTTAGCACCACCTTTGCTGTTTCCCAAAGCTTTTGATGGATTGTGTCATTACCGTCATTTAGTTTGAGGATTTTTAAATCCCCATCTTGAGTTCGTTTTTTATCCTATGCTCATTCAAGAGCAGGTTATTTAATTTCCATGTACTTGCATGGTTTTAAAGATTCCTTTTGGAGTTGATTTCTCACTTTATTCCACTGTGGTTTGAGAGACACCTTGATATCAATTTTTTTAAATATAAACTTTTCCACTTATTTATTTTACAAACAGGGTCTCACTGGACTGCAGTGGTGTAATCATGGCTTGCTACAGCCTCAGCCTCCTAGGCTCAAGTGACCTTCTGGCCTCAGCTTCCAGATACACTGGGATTTTAGGCTCGGCCCCCACACTGCTCTGAGTATGTCAGACATTCACCCTTAGGTTGGCGCACTCAAATTGAAAATACCCAAACCCCTATCTGTCACCTGTTTTTATTTTTAAAATTTATTCTGCTACGCCATTCTTTCTTTTCTTTCTGGAACCGAGTCTCACTCTGTTGCACAGGTTGGAGTGCAGTGGCACAATCTCGGCTCACTGCAACCTCTGCTTCTTGGGTTCAAGGGATTCTCCTGCCTCAGCCTCCTCAGTAGCTGGCCTTGATATAATTTTAATTTTCTTAAATTTATTGAGGCTTGCTTTATGGCCTATCATATGGTCTATCTTGGAGAAAATTCCATGTGCTGTTGAATAAAATGTGTATTCTGCAGTTGTTGGATGAAATTTTCTGAATTTATCTGTTAAGTCCAATGGTTCCAAAGTATAGCTTAAATCCATTTTGTTGTTGTTGACTTTCTGTCTTGATGACTGTCTAGTGCTGTCAGTGAAGTACTGAAGTCCCCCATACAATTGTGTTGCTGTCTATCTAATTTCTTAGGTCTATTAGTAATTGCTTTATAAATTTGGGAGCTCCAGTATTATGTTCATATATCTTTAGGATTGTGATATTTCCCTGTGAACAAGGCCTTTTACCATTATATAATGTCCATCTTTGTCTCTTTTAACTGCTGTCGCTTTTAAGTTTGCTAATACAAGAATAGCTACCCATGCTTGCTCTTGGTGTATTTGCGTGAAATGCCCTTTCCCACCTGTTTATTTTAAGTTTGTGTGAGTCCTTATGTGTTAGGTGAGTCTCCTGAAGGCAGCAGATGGTTGGTGAGTTCTTATTCATTCTTCAGTTCTGTATCTTTTAAGTGGAGCATTTAGGCCATTTACATTTAATGTTAGTATTGAGATGGAAGGTGCCATTGCATTAATCATGCTGTTTGTTGCCTGTGTACTTTTTTTTTCTTTTTAACTTGTATTTTCTTTTTTATAGGTCTGTGTGCTTTATGCTTTAAAGAAGTTTTGTTTTGCTGTATTTCCAGGATTTGTTTCAAGACTTAGGGCTCCTTTTAGCAGTTCTTGTAGTGTGAATTCTCTCAGCATTTGTTTGTCTGAAAAAGACATTCCTTCATATATGATGCTTAGTTTTGCTGGATACAAAATTCTTGGCTGATAATAGTTTTGTTTGAGGAAGCTGAAGATAGGGCCCCAATCCCTTCTAGCTTGTATGTAGGTTTTCTGCTGAGAAATCTGCTATTAATCTTACAGGTTTTCATTTATAGGTTACCTGGTGCTTTAGTCTCACAGCTTTTACATTCCTTCCTTCATCTTAACTTTAGACAACCTGATGACAATATGCCTAGGTGATGATCTTTTTGTGGTGAATTTCACAGATGTTCTTTGTGCTTCTTGTATTTGGATGTATAGGTCTCTAGCAAGGCTGGGGAAATTTTCCTCAATTACTCCCCCAAATACGTTTTTTGAAGTTTTAGATTTCTCTTCTTCCTCAGGAACACTGATTATTTTTAGGTTTGGCCATTTAACATAATCCCAGACTGCTTGGAGGCTTTATTCACATTTTTAAATTCTTTTTTGTCTTTGTTGGATTGGGTTAATTCAAAGATCTTGTCTTCGAGCTCTGAATTTCTTTCTTCTACTTGTTCAATTCTATTGCTGAGACTTTCCAGAGCATTTTGCATTTCTATAAGTGTGTCCAATGTTTCCTGAAGTTTTTATTGTTTTTTTCTTTATGCTGTCTATTTCCTTGAATATTTTTCCCTTCACTTCTTGTGTCATTTTTTTTTTTTTTTTTTTTGAGTTTCTTGCATTGGGCTTTGCCTTTCTCTGGTGCCTTTCTGATTAGCTTAATAACTATCCTCTTGAATTCTTATTCAGACAAATCGGGAATTTCTTCTTGGTTTGGATCCATTGCTGGTGAGCCAGTGTGATTTTTTTGGGGGGTGTTAATGAGCCTTGTTTTGCCATATTACAAGGTTGTTTTCTGATTCCTTCTCATTTGGGTAGGATCTGTCAGAGGGAAAGTCTAGGGCTGAAGGTTGTTTTTCAGATTCTTTTGTCCCACGGGCTGTTCCCTTGATGTTGTACCCTCCCCCTTTTCCAATGGATGCAGTTTCCTATGAGCTGAGCTGCAATGATTGTTATCTCTCTTCTGGGTCTAGCCACCCAGCAAATCTACCAAGCTCTGGGCTGGTACTGGGGGTTTTCTGTACAGAGTCTTATGATGTGAACCATCTATGGGTCTCTTTGCTGTGGTTACCAGCACAGTATTTGGGATGTCTCCTGGGTCCTGCAGGAGCAGTCTGCTTCCTTCAGAGGGTCTGTAGTTCTTCTCGGGACTTCGGGTTTGTTCTTATAGTTGTTCTGGAGCTAAAATTCACAATGCAAGCTTCCACACGCTGTTCTGTTCCTCCAAGATGGAACTGCAATCCGGTCCTGCCTCCTGTCTGCCATGATGATCTCCTGTTAGCCTATTTGAATGCATCTAGTCAGTTAGTTGTTCAGCTTAGATCAGACTGAACCAGAAAATCACCTAGATTCAAATTCTAAAGGAAATTGTAATTAAAATAAGATCATACCTTAAAACTAATTCTGTTAACTGTGATAGTCTCTACTTTGGTGTTTTCATTTGTTTGTTTGTTTGTTTTTGTTTTGAATCAAGATCTTTCTCTGTCACCCATACTGGAATGAAGTGACACGATTACAGCTCACTGCAGGCTTGACCTCCCGGGCTTGAACAATTCTTTTACCTTAACCTCCTCAGTAGCTGGGACTACAGGCACTTGCCACCACAGCAGGGTAATTTTTTAATTTTTTGTACAGAAAAGGTCTTACTATGTTGCCCGGGCTGGTATTGAACTCGTGACCTCAAGTGATCCTCTCACCTCAGCCTCCCAAAGTTTTGGCATTTCAGGTGTAAGCCACCATGTCTGGCGAAAATTCTCCACTTTGAATCTTACCCATGGCCTTTATACATTTTTTAATTAAAAATAGTACACATGAAAAGAAAATTTTGTTTCCACATACTCCTCTATATAATTATTTAGTTTCTAAAAATTTAGAAAACTTTAGTATACACGACGTATCTTTCATGTACATCTAATATAACTTAAAAGAACATTTGCTAACTTCTGGAATAGGTCTTGTTTTCTTCAGTTTATAAAAGAAATTGATCTTTTTTGTTCACCAAGTTTTTGTCTATTTAATGACTCCATGTTGAAGAATTGACAGGTTCGTCTAGGTAGCATTCCTCACACTTTAATGGGTATGTGAAACATCTGTGACTCTTGTTAAAATGTAGGTTCTGCTTTAGTGGGTTTGGGTTGAGGCCTGAGACTGTGGATTTCTGAGTCTCCCTGTGGTTCCAGGACCACACTTCTAAGCATCAAGGACATAGGGAAATGCCTTTATTTGCAAATCTTCAGGTGTTCCAGCACTGCTTGAAAACCTTCTGGATGAACAGAGTTGATGCCAGCCTGTGAGAACTGGCCATAAAATGCAGATTATAGGAATATTTCACCTTGCCTGGACTTCCTACTATTTTAAAAGTATTGGCTATGAACACTTTCCTTATCATTATAAACTTTAAAATCTTTTAATAAAAGTCAACTCATTCTTTTAAAGAAAAACAGCCTTCATTAAAAAAAATCATACTTTCACCTGAGTTGCCAAAGCAATCTTGAGCAAAAAGAGCAAAGCTTGTGGTATCAAACTACCTAACTTCAACATCAACTACAAAGTCTACTACAAAATATACTATTAAGACAGCATGGTACTGGCATAAAAACAGACACACAGACCAATGAAACAGAATAGAGGACCTAGAAATAAATACAGGTACTTGCAGTTAATTGATTTTCAACCAAAGCAGCAAGAACTCAAAATGGAAAAAAGACAGTTTTCTTAGTAAATAGTGTTAAGGCAGTTTAATATCCACAAGCAGAAGAATAAAATTAAACCCTATGTCACACTGTAAAAATCAACTCATAACAGATCAACAACTTAAATGAAAGACCTGAAACTGCAAAACTCCTAGAAGATAACATGAGATATAAGCTCCATGACTTGGGTCTGGAGAATAATGACCCCAAAAGCACAGGCAATTAAGAAGTTTCTGCACAGCCAGAGAAATAATCAGAGGGAAGAGACACCTTAAGAAGTTTCTGCAGAGCCAGAGAAATAATCAGAGGGAAGAGACAACTTATGAAACAGGAGAAAATATTTGCAAACCATACATCTCATAAGGAATTAACATCCAAACTTTAAAAGGAACCCAGACAACTCAATAGTAAGAAAGCAAACAACTCAATTTAAAAATGGGCAAATGACCTTAATAGACATTTCTCAAAAGAAGACATGCAAATGGCCAACAGGAATATGAAAAAATGCTAAACATCACTAATCATTAAAGGATGCAAATTAAAACCACAGTGAGATACCACCTCACACCTATTAAAATGGCTGTTGTCAAATATAAGAGAGATTACAGGTGATGGTGAGGATGTGAAGAAAGGGGACCGTTGCACACTGTTGGTGCAAAGTAACTTAGTACACCCATTGTGGAAAACAGTATGGAAGTTACTCAAAAAATTAAAAATAGAACCCATATGATCCAGCAACCCCAAGACTAAGTATATAGCCAAAGGAAATGAAATCAGTGTATTGGAGAGATATCTTCACTCCCATGTCTATTGCAGGGCTATCCATGATAACCATGGTATAAAAACGACTTAAGGGTTTATCACTGAATGAACAGAGAAAGAAAATGGTATATATACACAATGGAATAGTATTCAGCTATGAAAAAGGACATCGTGTCATTTGGGACAGCCTGGGTAAACCTAGAGGACGTTATGTTAGGTGAAATAAATAAGCCAGGCACAGAAAAACACATATTGCTGATCTCACTCATATAAAAATTTCATAAAGAGATGTGGGAAGTAAGAAGTATGAGAGATTTCCCACTGAGCAGCATAAGGGTACTTTTTGTTTATAAATAATATTCAAGGGTCAAGTATTAATAATGGAAATCCCAATTGAGCTTCAACTTCAGCTTGGTGGATGTATGGGAAGCTGTATTCAGAGCTGCTGTGCTGTGAAATTATTCATTTTCGTGTTAATAAAATATTTTAAAATGCACACATATTTTTTATGGATATGTTTTTGACTTGGCAAATGGTTTGGCCTATTGTTTCTCAAACTGTTAACCTCAAACCAACAGCATCTGCATAACTTGGGAACTTGTTAAGAGTTGCAAATTCTCAGGTCCCTTTCAGAAATTCCAGGGGTGGGTCCCAGCAATCTGAAGTTTAACACTCTCCAGGTGATTCTGATGTGTGCTAAAGCTTGAGAATCACTGTTTAGTTAAAATAAATCTCAAAGGGATGCTTTTACCCCACACTCCCTCCTGGGGACATTTGGCAATGTTTGGAGACATTTTTGATTGTCACAACTTGTGGGTGGTGGTGTGGGGGGGTGCTACTACCATCCAGTGGTTGGAAGCCAGGACTGCTATTTAATGACAAATGTGGGCCCCCACAATTAGCCGCCCCCAAATGTCAGTAGTGCTGAGGTTGAGAAATTCTGGAATAAATCCTTTAGGAGGAATTTCCCAAAAGTGCCTAAATTTAGCCAACAGAAAGATCGTAGATTAGCAAAGGTCTAGAATTCAAATTCTGGCTCTGCTAATTAATAGTTTTGTGGTTTCATGTAAATCCCTTAATCTCTCAGTTTCAGTTGTCTCCTTTATACAACGGGAATAATTTCTGCCTATTGCATGGATTACTATGAGGATCAAATGAGATAATGTGTATGAACACACATTGTAAACTGTAATGCTAATTAAATCGAACTGAAGGATTTTTCCAGTGGGAGGAAGATATAGACCAGAAGTGGGCGTAGGATGCTAAAAAAGGTTTGAGCATCTGATTCAGCTGTCTGAAAATAACCAGATTCTTTAATGTAAATCCGATTTGTGTTGGAGATTTTTTCCCTCAGTGTTTCTTACTTCCTTTCCTGTAACTACTTCATCTCAGCTTTTTTTACTTTCAGTCACTGCATGATACAGAAATAACTTGCTCCTGGCTTCTCTTTATACTAGGGGTTCTCTAAGTTTAGCCTGCATCAGAACCACCAAAAGATTCTTGTTAAGGCTTGTCAAAACGAAGATTACTGGGTTCCATCCTTGAGTTTCTTACTCTGGGAGGAACCCCAGAAATTGCACTTTCTGACAAGTTCCCAGGTGATGCCGATGCTGCTGGTCTGGTGAACACATTTTTAAGAACTACTCTCTGCCCTATTACTAACTGGAGGTCAGAAGATAATGGTCAGATTGCTAATTTCTAGTTGTCACTGGCGAGCTTTTACTATGCACATCTCAATGGTTCACTGCCCAGTGTCTTTTGACATAAGGAATAACTTTTATTTTCCTGGCAAGTGAAACCATTTCCCTTATTTATCCCTTGTCTGGAGGCCCATTTATTTCTCTTTCCTATTCTCAATGATGTTACAATTTTAGCAATTTAGTATTGACGATGGCTTCGGCTTGTTCTCAGTTAATTGAGGCCACTGTGCTTTAGCGACATATGTAACAGCAGAGGAGGGACACTTGGTTAAACAAAGACAGGATGTGCCAGTGTGCTTCAGATAAAGAGTAGTTATTCCGTGTTTGTCCTCAATCCAGGAATTGCTGCACTGTCAAAAAAAAAAAAAAAAAAAAAAAAGCAAAGCCGTGGAAATGAAGGGACAGGTCTGATCTGAAATCTTTGTATTTGAAATATACATGTGACCAGTGTGGTTTATGTACTATTTGCCTCCGAGTAAATTGGGGCATTTGTTTAAATCGCAGTTTCCTAGGCTCCACCCCAACAGTGAGGATGGTCAAATATCAGATGCTATAGAGGGTCTCTGAGAAAGGGCCTTGCACCTGCTGTGCCTCAAGGTGGGGAGTACAAAACGCTCCAGATGGTTTGGGGCAGTGATGGCACATGGCACCAAGTGGAGAATGCTTCTACCAGTGGAGAGTGCTAGGTGACAATGGCACCATGCCACCACAGAGGAGCCAAGGTGGAAATGACTGGCCCAGTCAGAAGAGGCTTTAGAGTGTGAAATGTGTAAGGTATTCAATCCTGGGAGTCTCTGACGTTTCTCCTCGGACACAGCAAGCATCCAACAGTTCCTCGAATTCCCAGGCAATAGCTAAGAGACACCTGGTAGGCCTGAAGTGACTTTGCCATCGAATAAAGAAACTGCCAAGGGCTGGCCAGAAGTTCGTGCCAGAGGATGTAGGTTCTCAGCGTGCTTGAATTTTGTCTTTGGGCACAGATGAGCTTCCTCTGGGGGAGGTGGGGGTGGTACGAGAGCTAGAAAACATATGGGCCACCTGGGGACAAAGCCAAGTGACCTGCAGTGGTGTGAGCTGAGAACCTGCATCTAGGCTCACACCCACGTTTCTGGGCACACGGAGGACATGTTGCACTCAGGCCACGTCGGGATCTGCAAGTGCATGTTCTTACATATTTGAGGAAAAGAATTGATTTGTGGGCAACTTTTTCAAGGTAGGAAGTACACATAAATTAGAAGCAAATTTACAAAGATTTATTCTGATGGAGCAGGCATTGGATCAAGATTATAAACCCCCAAAAGGAGTCATCAAAGATATCAACAGCTTGAACATATTACAGATAAATTGTGTATCGATTGAAAGTACCTTACTGGGCTGAACATAGCCTCGTGGGTTTAATGTTCCAGGTGTGCCCTGTTAGGTGTTAAGACCTACTTGAGCCTCACACACCATAAAGAGGGATCTAAGAGAGAGGGTGTGTGCGTGTGTGTGAGGGAGCGAGCGAGCGAGAGAGAAAATTTCTGTGACATCACGGTTGTCAAGGAGGTGGCAAGAGGAACAAAGCACTTTCCAGGTATTGAAACTGAGCTATGAAACTGTGTTGTTCTATTGAAAGCGGAAGATGATATCAGCAGTTCTGTGAAACGAATAGGTCTGTTATACGGGAGAGAAATGTGGCAAAGTAATGTCAAGTATTCAGAATGAGAAATGTGTACGGTACTCAGTGTGGCTCGTCTCCCATTGTCTTGTTTCCATGACTTTTCTCCGTGTAGACTTTGCAACATGAAGTGTGCATCCCTGGAAATGAGAGAAGGGAGAAAATCTGAATAGACTGATGTGGCCAACAGAATAATGTCCTCCAATGTTGTCCGTGTTCTAATTCCCAGAACCTGTGGACATGTTCCCTTGTGGCACAGGGGACTTAGTAGATTTGCAAAGGTCTTGAGATGCAGAGGTGATGCTAGACTATCTAGGTGGGCCTACTGTAATCGCAAGGGTCCTTCTAAGGGGGAGGGAGGCGAGAGACTGAGAGAAGGTGATATGGCAGTAGAAGTTGGAGTGATGTGGTTGCTGATTCTGAGGAAGGACACAAGGGGCCACGAGCCAAGGAACGTGGCAGCTTCCAGAAGCTGGGAAAGGGAGAGGAATAGATTCTCTTTTTTTTTTTTTTTTTTTTGAGACGGAGTTTCGCTCTTGTTACCCAGCCTGGAGTGCAACGGAGCGATCTTGGCTCACCGCAACCTCCGCCTCTTGGGTTCAGGCAATTCTCCGCCTCAGCCTCCCGAGTAGCTGGGATTAACAGGCACGCGCCACTGTGCCCAGCTAATTTTTAGTATTTTTAGTAGAGGCGGGGGTTTCACCATATTGACCGGGAGATGGTCTCGATCTCTTGACCTCGTGATCCGCCCGCCTCGGCCTTCAAAGTGCTGGGATTACAGGCTTGAGCCACCGCGCCCGGCCAGATTCTCCTTAAGAACCTTCAAAAGAAGCACAGCCTGCAGGTTCCTTAGGCTTAACCCAGCGCAGCTCCTTTTGGGTTTCTGAACTCCAGGAGCGTAAGTTGATAAACGTGTGTCGTTTCAAGCCTCTAAATTCGTGGTAATTTGTTACAGCAGCAGTGGAAAACTGACACAACTCAATTTCAACCTTAACTTCGAACTCACCAAGAGTATTCTCTGAATTTGAACAGATAGAGATTTAAAGTGGACATTTGGTTCATGGATAGAAAACTATCTTGAGAGCTCACTTTAGAGACACTAATTTATACTAATAAATGCTGACTTGATGATTTGCAATAGAAAATACCAAGCAGGACAGCAATCTCCTATTTCTTTGAAGGTGTAGTCTGTTGTTAAGTAATTACATTCATTTTTCAGCATGCTAATAATACATATATTCATCCACCTGCAGAGGATGGAGGTATGCCACCACAGATATTATTACATTATTCTGCAATTTGGAGACTTAAAAAATTATTTTACTTGTTATAGTGCAATAACTGAATCTTCAATTTCACTGTTTAAAATAACTAGAATGGTACATTAATGGGTGATTAATATTTTCAAAATCATAAGCTCCTCTATGAACTGTTCCATGATGAGAGTAGTCACAGGCAAGATAAGAGTCTATATTTCACATAACTTTCAAGAACTAGGTTTTTTTTTTTACCTCAAGACGCCGCTTCCCATATGCTTCTCCAACTTCTTTGATGAATTAATAGAAATTTAGTATTAAAAAATGACTCTTGAAGACCAGCGAACTCATTTTCCCAAGTTCACAGTATAGGGCCTTGGATTAAGTATCTTCAAGTGTCCCCAGCTAGAAGGTAGATGTGCCAAGGGCAGGGAAGCTGCCATCTACAGGAAGAAGCAGACAGCATTTCTCCTGGCATCCAGGTTACCTTCCTGCTTTCCCACAGCACTCAGAGTAGCTTGTCTTTCAGCGTCTTTTGGAGCACTTTAGTTGGAACTGGAGGCCATTACTCTGAGTGAAGCAGCTGAGGATTGGAAAGCTGCACACTGTGTGTTCTCACTTGTAAGTGGGAGTCAAGCTCCGGGTATGCAAAGCCATACAAAGTGGTATAACGAACATTGGAGGCTCAGAGGAGGGGAGGGTGGGGAACGGTGAGGGACGAAGAGCTACATATTACATATAACGTACACTGTACACTGCTTGCATGATGGGTGCACTAAAATCTCAGACTACATTACTATAAAATTCATCCGTGTAACCAAAAACCGTTTGTATCCTAGAGCGATTCAAAAGATAAAAAGTAGCTTGTCCTTTCCTCCAGACTTTTTCTTCTTTGCTCCTCTGTATAACCTGATAAAACTGTGTTCTCTGGTGTGCCCGCTGCTCCCTGTGGATCAAGTTCTCGAAGGCGGCATGGCCAGAATGGTATTTGCGTTTTAGGGGAGAGCTCTCAAGCATGGAGCGACCCTGCGGCTCTCCTCTCCAGCGTCGTGCCCTGTTTCAGGCACTGGGCATCCCTCACCGGTTAGAGGGCTTTGCTTTGCTTGCTTTGTCTCTGCCCTGAAATTATATGTTCCACATTTCGGGCAGTTTTTTTAAAAAATAATTATAATGGCAGGACCTTTATGTGTCAGACTTATTTCTAAGCTCATTCTATGTATTAATTCTATTCTCATAGCCACCCGGTGGAGCAGATTTTATTGTCTCCATTTTATTCACGTTTTTCCTTCAAAATTCAGTGGAGTTAAGCAGCTTGCCCGGGATCACAAAGCGGTAACTTTGGGATTTGAACTCGAGTCTGACTGCAGAGACTTTGCTAAATTAGCATGCTTCTGCCCTCTAAGTCACATCACTCCGCTAAAAAATTCGCGATTTATACGGCATCCATTTCCCACTAACCTTGAGAGTTGGAGAGCAGGCTGACCTCACTGCATGTCTGCTCTGTTGCCTTTGCTGAGCCACTACACTGCTCTGTGCTTCTGGCTTGCGTCTGTAAAATGGGAGTAATAAAATCCGTTTCAGAGTTGTCACCAGGAGCTAAAACCTGACAACACAGGCAGAAAATTTAGTATTGTGCTTAACGTGCAGAAGAATTCAACAAATGGTAGTCATGTTAATGCTATAAATTTGTGATGATTTCATATTTAAAATAATCCGCTCTCTGCCCCACACAATATATTTCCTGCAGGAATGACTCTTCTGCCACTGTTCCTAGTTAGAACTTAGTGTGAGCTACTGGCAATCTTTTCAATTTGGGATAGAGCCTGTTTAACTCATTTCTCAACTGGTATTTATTTGCCTGATTACTGGGTAGACTCAGTCAGTCAGAATTCTCATGGTGTGTTAGATATTTCTAGGTCCAGGTATTATTTATCTAAATTTTGGATGGATTAATTGATAGCAAAAAACAACCTTAAATGTCAATCATAAAGAGGCCTATGGAATAGATAATTTAGGTATCTAATAATCCATTGAAATATATTTTAGGTAGGTAGATTCACTATGATTTTTACGAGATGGAGTCTCACTCTGTCACCCAGCCAGGAATGTAGCGGTGTGATCTTGGCTCACTGCAACCTCCACCTCCCAGGTTCAAGCAATTCTCTTGCCTCAGCCTCCTGAGTACCTGGGATTATAGGTGTGTACCACTGTACCTGGCTAATTTTTGTATTTTAGTAAAGGCAGGGTTTCACCATGTTGGCCAGGCTGGTCTTGAACTCCTGGCCCCAGGCGATCCACCTGCCTCAACCTCCCAAAGATTCACTTTTAAGTAATTTAATAATCTCATGCCAAGTACCTTCTCAACTTCCTTTCTCATTAATTTTCCCCATACAACCTAGGCTTAAGCCATATTTAGTTACTAAGAATTTTCTAAGCATGATGAGAAGTTTTATGTCTGTATCCATGATGTTATTTCTACAAGAAATGAAAAGTCCTGAGAAATCCTCTTCATCTGAAATGTATATCTGTCTTGCCCCTGCCTCTGTACCCTCTTTAAAAAAACTCCATCTCCAGGCTGGGCACGGTGGGTCACACCTGTAATCCCAGCACTCTGGGAGGCCGAGTCAGGCAGATCACAAGGTCAGGAGATTGAGACCATCCTGGCCAACTCGGTGAAACCCTGTCTCTACTGAAAATACAAAAAATAGCTGGGTGTGGTGGCATGTGCCTGTAATCCCAGCTACTAGGGAGGCTGAGGCAGGAAGGCAGAAGAATCTCTTGAACCTGGGAGGTGGAGGTTGCAGGAAGCCGAGATTGTGCCACTGTACTCCAGCCTTGGCAACGGAGCAAGACTTCATTTCAGGGACCGGGCGCGGTGGCTCACACCTGTAATCCCAGCACTTTGAGAGTCTGAGGTGGGTGGATCATGAGGTCAAGAGATGGAGACCATCCTGGCCAACATGGTGAAACCCCACCTCTACTAAAAATACAAAAATCAGCTGGATGTGGTGGTGCGCGCCTGTAGTCCCAGCTACTCGGGAGGCTGAGGCAGGAGAATCGCTTGAACCTGGGAGGCGGAGGTTGCAGTAAGCCGAGGTTGCGCCACTGCACTCCAGCCTGGAGCCTGGTGACAGAGTAAGACTCTGTCTCAAAAAAAAAATATAAAAATAAAAAAAGACTCCATCTCAAAAAAAAAAAAATTCTACCTCCAGCTAGCACTTATCGTAGCATGGCAAGCATTACATTGGCTGAGTTCAATACAATTGAATCCAATAATAATTTCTCATTACCTGTGAGGCCATGCTAGTGCTGAGGGGACAAAGACAGACATGCAGTCTTTTTCAGGGATGTTTGAAATAAATGTTAAGCAAAGCAATTCCACATGTTGTGATAGATGCACACATACCCTTTCTGTGGAGATGAAGAGGAGTAAGTAATTCCACTTGTAGAGACAGAGGCAGCTTCACAGAGAAGTGGCACTTGAGTCTTGAAGAATGGGCAGGAGTTTTCAAGTCTCACAAAGTCAAGAGCAGTCAAGTTTGAGGGAACACCTGTCCAGGAGCGTGGAGGCATAAAGTAGCTTCAGT
Source organism: Callimico goeldii (assembly GCA_963573925.1). Lineage (NCBI taxonomy): Eukaryota > Metazoa > Chordata > Mammalia > Primates > Cebidae > Callimico > Callimico goeldii. The sequence goes on along the minus strand of CAUYOR010102172.1, from coordinate 7,920 downwards.
AAAAGAAGTGTATCTAAGGGAATAGCAAGAGGTGACTCCAGAGAGAGAAGCAGGGGCCACAAGCCGGCGATGAGCATCCTGTAAGAAACTGAAAGCCATTGAAGCAGAGTGATCTGGATGTGCCTGAGAAAGGTAATTCTGTCAATGGTATGTGGAATGCCTGCAGTGGGGCAGAGTAGAGGCGATTTCAATATCTTGGCGAGAAGTGACCTGAACAAGGGCAATGACAGCCAGCGTGGGGCTGAGATTCGAAAGTAGAATTGACAGACTTTGAGGCTGCTCAGTGGTTGGTGGTGAGTGACATGGCAGAGCCAGGAATAATGTTTAGCTTTCTCATTTGGATGAATTAATGATTGCCATTATTAGGTTTGAAAATAGAGAAATCAATCAGATTTTAGGACATAAGAATTGAATTTGTTTCTGCCAGTTTAAGTCAGATTTAACTATGAGATACTCAGGTAGGGGTGTCTATTAGGCAGTTTGTTGAATGACTCACATCGTGGGACCGGGGCTGAGGATAGTATTGGAATCATTTGCAGATTATAAATTAACAAATGCAAATTATGTAAAACTAAGGCCTGATACATGCCAAATGCTATTATGCATGCATGTAGGTGATAGCAAAATCCACAGTAAGGCATGAAATTCCCCACAGCCAACAAGGAAATTGCTGAGCAGACTCCAGAAGACCTGTGATATCTGGCGATGAGTTTGATGACCTTGGGGCAGCTTGAGATGGAGAAGAGTTGGTCAGAGGGAAGGGAGAACACATAGGAGTCAGGTAAATTACACCAAAAAAAGAAAAAAAGAGAGAAGAAACATTTTAAGAAGGGAGTGCTGTGTGCCTGCGAGCTTTCGTGTGTCTGCTTTTCCCACAGTGAGCTTTCAGGGCAAAAGCATTCTCTCCGTTTCTTCCTCTTCCTTTCTGTCTCAACCTAGAGCTTTCAACTGAAATCCATGGCAGCTGTGTGTTTCCTATAGTGAGAACTCTGGGAATCGTGTTTGCATAACAGAATTTCACTTTATAAGTGACTAGAAGTTCTACTGGGCATAAATAGTTTGCCCATTATTTTGCATTGTTAATCCTCTGTTTTGTTGTGTGGGACTTTATTCTGTATTTCTTCCTTACTGTGATTTATGAACACTTGAAGCCTCTAAAACTCAAGCATAAGGGAGATGATCTGATATTACAATTTAAATGTTTAGTCACTATTAGCTCTCAATCAGATTTTTGGGGCAATATCTCTAAGGAGAGGAAATGATCTAATGTCTCATTTTGCAAATTAGATTTTTTCTAAGGTAGGAACTCTGAACTGCTTCTTTCTTGCTCACCATATATGTCCCCAGTGACTATACCTGAGCAGGTGATAAGTAGTTGAATAAATCAGTAAATTTTGTGTTAACATAAATTTCTTTTCTTCTTACTACTATTTTTCACAAAGGTAAGATATGGAGGTCTAAAATGGATTTTTTTCCCAGTTGGTGTAATCTATTACAACTACGATTACTATTTATTTATTTTAGTAGCTTATTGGGGATATAAATAATACACAAAGAACTGCACCTATTTGATGTGTGCAAAATGATTAGGTTGGACATATGCAAGCCCTGTCTTACTATTACCACAAATCAAGGGAAAAGACACATCCAACACTTCCCAGAATTTCTATATGTTCTTTTGTTTTTATTTGTTTGTTTTTTAATAGTAAAAGCACTTAAGATGAGCGCTACCCTCTCAGTAAATTTTGAAGCGCACAATGTGATTGTTAGGTGGTGATTGTCAGCACTGTGTCGTATGGTGGAACTCGAAAACGTATCCATCCAGTGTAATTGAAACTTTATACTTATTGAACAACAACGTGTGCTATTTTCATACAAGGTATGCGACGTAATCAGCAACAAAGCACTTTAAGTTACAAGGTGTTTGATCGGCCTCTAAAATCAATGAAAGAAGCCCTTGGAGTGTTCCTACCTGGCTTCTCATTTTGTTCTTCTTTTTGCATTATGAAACACATGTTATCCTGCACCGTCAGTGAAGTTCGCTGCTGTAGCTGCCTGTGGTTGGGATGTGGAGACAAAGGGTTGTATCCACACTTCGGGTAGAGATGTAGGAAGGAATAAGAGCAGTGCTCAGAATGACAGGTAAACAATGTCACCAACAACTTGCAAGAACTTAGCCTCAGAAACATGCAAGGAAGTGCCTGAATTTCCATTGTCACACAGAATGAGGCTTAAGCCTAAAGTGCATTAAGAAAGAGCAGGTGGCCCTGGAAGAGTAAAAAACTGGGTAGTACCTCGGAGATACACGGGAAGAAATTCAAGTGCATGACTTGTAGCAGGAGCGGAAGTGCTCACTAAAAGGAAGTGATTTAATACGGAAAGCTATCACGATGATTCTCCAAAACTACAGCTTGTGTTTGGGTGGCCCCTTGCCATGTACACTTTGATGTTTCTTACTGTAATCCCCAAATAGCCACATGGGAAAAGCAGGATTAACAGAATTATCTTGTATTTTACAGATTTTGACATAGTGACTCAAAAGTTGTAATGTAAAAGCCATGGTCACCAAACTGTTTCTTTGCAGCGAGAACTCAGAGGATGACCTCCATCTCAATACCCTTAATGTGTTTTAGTGATACATTAATTGAGGGAAATGTGGACTTTTTTGTAATTTACAAGTTCAATTTAAAGAAGGCTTAGACACCCTCTTGGGGAAAGGCTTGTGTTGATTTTATTCTTGCGGCCTCACTCTGCTTTGTAGATTATGGCATAATGTGTATTTGTTGAGTGAATATTGGTTATATATTAAGGCATATTTTTCACACTTATGCCTCTTAAAATGACTGACATTTTAACATTGAAAGCTGTTCCGGAGATCCTTGGCTCTCCCTTATTTCTGATCTGGCGAGGACGTAGGTACACAACGATTGAGGCATGTGTTCAAGGTCCTCCATCAAATTAATGACAGAGATAGAACTATACCCCAACATCACTACCTCCCATAACATTTTGCTGTCATTTCACGGAGTGCGGACACACAGGATACAGTCTTTTAAAAATTAGTGTTTCATTATACACTTATGTTTGAAGTAAAGTGTTTCTCCATTTTTAAAGGCCTTAATAATAGTCTTGCAAATCTATTACCCCTTTTCGTTGGGTTTTAGCCACATTGAACTACTCACTTCCAGTCCCTGAACAAAACATTCCCCCACCTCTGTGCCTTTGCTTATGTGGCCCTGCTCCCCAGAAATGTCCTTCCTCTCTCCTTCTCAGTCTTCAAATCCCAGCTCAGTAAAGACTTCCTGTCCTAAGCCTGACTTACTCCTTCCTCTGAGCTCCTGAACATTCTAAATATAATTCTAGACTTGGTTATAGCACTAGTCACCACTTTTTCTGACAGACACCATCCCCTCTCATAGCCTGCTATTGTTAATGATAAGTTGAGGTGTAGAGGGATACAGATGTGCAAATAATTCAGGACGCTGACTCATTTATTTCTTCTTATATAGAGCCAGGACCACCAAATTTACCCAAGAGAAACAGATTCTCCATTTTTTTAATGGTTTTTTTTTTAGATGGAGTCTTGCTCTGTCACCCAGGCTGGAATGCAGTGGCGCAGTCTTGGTTCACTGCAACCTCTGCCTCCGTGGTTTAAGCCATTCTCCTGTCTTAGCCTTCCAAGTAGCTGGGATTACAGGTGTGTGCGACCATACCCAACTAATTTTTATAATTTTAGTAGAGACAGGGTTTCACCATGTTGGCCAGGCTGGCCTTGAACACCTGACCTCAGGTAATCTGCTTGCCTTGGCCTCCCAAAAGGCTGGTATTACAGGCGTGAGCCACTGCGACTGGCCAGATTCTCCTTTTATATTGATATGCAGCATATTCAGGCCGTGGAACCCTTTTGGACCTCGGGACACAGTATTTTATGCTGGATTCTTGACTCGGCCTTTCCCCTTAAATCCAACTAGAACAGTATCCAGTACTTCAGAGGTATTGTAGAAGAAAGTGCTATTCTTACTATTCAGAAGCCAGAACTTCCAACATTTTGAATCAAAAGCAGATCTTTTCCCATAGTTTCACTGTCTCTCTGGACCGTCACTTTGACCCGACTCCTGCTTTCTGCTCTAGGCTAGCCCAAAAGGTGGGGCCCATTTCCTGGAGGAGGATGGCTGGAGCCGGGTCTTAAAAAGTTACCAGGAGGCATCTAGATGAAGCAGGTGGAAGGGAGAAAAGAACCCTGGTATTCCAGGCAGAACAAAGTTGTGGAGGCCTCAAAAAGCATAGTGGGATCTGGAAGCCACAAGAAGTTCAGTATAGAGAGTGTAAGAATCAAAGAGAAGCTGCTTGTGGAGATGAGGGAGGGCTAGGTGACTGGCACTTGATGGAGGTCTAGGATTTGATCTGTAGATTACTGGCAGTCAAGAATGGACTTTAGGCAGAGAGAATATTATTAGATCAAATTTCCATCTAAGACTTCTGTCAGTATTTAGCAATGATTGTAAAGAGTAGGCTTTAGCCTTTTTTTTTTAGTTGTGTAGTAATCATTTATTTTTTTATTTTTATTTTTAAATTTATATATACATATATATTATTGCATTTTAGGTCTTGAGGTACATGTGAAGAACATACAAGATTGTTGCATAGGTACTTACTTGGCCATGTGGTTTCCTGCTTTCCTCCCCATCACCTATGTCTGGCATTTCTCCCCATGTTATCCCTCTCCAACTCTCCACCCGCCCCCCACTATCCCTCCCTTAGTTCCCCCCGACAAACCCCAGTGTGTGATGCTCCCCTCCCTGTGTCCATGTATTCTCATTGTTCAACACCCACCTGTGAGTGAGAACATTCAGTGTTTGATTTTCTGTTCTTGTGTCAGTTTGCTGAGAATGATGGTTTCCAGGTTCATCCATGTCCCTACAAAGGACACGAACATATTGCTTTTTATGGCTGCATACTATTCCATGGTGTATATGTGCCACATTTTCCCTGTCCGGTCTATCATCAGTGGGCATTTGGGTTGCTTCCAAGTCTTTGCTGTTGTAAACAGTGCTGCAATGAACATTCGTGTGCATGTGTCCTTATAATAGAATGATTTATAATCCTTTGGATATATACCCAGTAATGGGATTGCTGGGTCAAATGGTATTTCTATTTCTAGGTCCTTGAGGAATCGCCACACTGTCTTCCACAATGGTTGAACTAATTTACACTCCCACCAACAGTGTAAAAGTGTTCCTGTTTCTGCACATTTAAGTCTTCCATTTTTTACCTATCAGACCAAATATTTATAACCTGCACATTGAAAATAGCTGCTGTATAAAAAGGGCCATACCTAACATTCCTAAAGTTAATAATACAGTATCTAAAATGTCAAAACACACCATTACATGAATTTCTCCCCCAAAATTATTGAGTTTGTCTAAAAGCATTGCCAGATTTAACAGTTTTAGTTCCAAGTCGGTATATATTTTGATTCAAATTCTTTTTCATTTTCTTTTCCTTTTTTTTTTTTTCTCTCAAGCGCTCCTCCTGCCTCGGCCTTCTGAGTAGCTGGAAACACAGACATATGCCACCACACTCAGCTAATTTTTTGATTTTTTATCAATAATGCAAGATAAGGGTCTCACTTTGTTGCCTAGTCTGGTCTCAAACTCCTGAGTTTAAGCCAAATTATTCTATTTGAGTGAGGTACATTTGGGGAAATTTTCCCCAATATCAATATTTGTAATATAAAATAGTAAAGGCAGCAAGTTATAAGATTGGATTTAAAACATAGTGTAAAAGATCTATTATATATTGTTTATCCTTATTTCCTTTAACCTATTAGTTAAAAGATGAGAGGAGAATTAAGATGACCAAAAGAAGCCTACTAAAGTCATAACCTCTTGACTATGAGCTTCTTTTACCTACTTTCATCTCTTCGGTCTAACTACTTACATTGATAAAAATATGAGAGGAAAAATAAATTATTCGTCATCTTAGTACTTGAGCAATACAGAAGACATATAATTCAATAACCTGATGACTTTATCTCCTGCTAAATAGTGAAATGTGATATTTAGCAAGGTGAAGAGTAGTTACATATGACCCAGAGCCACTTACAGGAAGGAGTTTATAGGCTAGTTGAACTAAGACTAACCTACAGCACACATTACAATGCTGACCAAAGGCATCACCATTTGCTTTGGAAGTCAGGAGTGTTTGGAGGGATGGTAAGCTCTTAGCGATAGAGGCAGGAGACAGACAGATTCCAAGGCAGGAGACAGACAGGGACAGGACCCTGGTGAAACTGACCTTCATGCCAAAGACAGCCTGAAGCTGGAAAATTGAGCTGCCAGTCCCAGGTGGAGTCCAGGACCATTGTGAGAACTTCTCGATGCCTTTTAGTCAATTGAATGGTGCCTTTTCCAGGCCTGCCCATGGACCAGTCAGCACACACTCCCCTATTCTGAGCCCATAAAAACCCTGGATTTGGACGGGCGCAGTGGCTCACACCTATAATCCCAGCACTTTGGGAGGCTGAGGCAGGCTGATCATGAGGTCAGGAAATCGAGACCATTTTGGCCAACATGGTGAAACCTCGTCTCTACTAAAAATACAAAAATTAGCTTGGCGTGGTGGCACGTGCCTATAATCCCAGCTACTCAGGAGACTGAGGCAGGAGAATCGCTTGAACCCGGCAGGTGGAGGTTGCAGTGAGCCGAGATCATGGCACTGCACTACAGCCTGAAGACAGAGCCAAACTCTGTCTCAAAAAAACCCCCACAAAAACAGAAACAAAAACCTGGACTCAGCCTCACAGACGGCTGTCTGCTTTTGGCCCCGCTCATACAGAGGGCTACCCACTTCAGGTTCCCACTCTCTGTTCAGAGCTTTTCTATCGCCAATAAAATTCTTCCCTCTCTTGCTAGTTCTCCATTGTCCACGTGCCTCACTCCTCTCGGTCGCAGGACAAGAACTCAGGACCTGCCCAACAGCGGGTGTGAAAAGAGCTGTAACACATGCTCCTTCTGGCCAAGCTATGGGAGTGAAGATCACTGCTGGGCGTCACGTGCCCCTGAACAGGCTGTGGGACCAAATAAGTGTCAGCTCAGGAGGTCAGATACCTCCCGGGGGCTCAGACCTTCGGACTGGACTTCCCAAGCAAAAGCTGTAACACCCCGTGCGGCTCCACAGTTGCTGACATCGCTGAGTTTTCGGGTGTCGCCACAGACCCCTCGCCCAGACGCCAGTGCCCAATGTGGAAGCCGGCTGTGGCACACCTGGACCAGCTGTGGGCCGGAGGCAGAGCCATGGCGGGCACGGGCTGTGGGCTGGTAGCACGGGCGGGCGCAGCCTGCCAGACTCTGGGAGGTGCCAGCCCAGCGCGCTCAAGTGAAGCCTGGGCAGTGGCACCACTGGCATGAGATATCCAGCTGGCAAAGCGGCATCAAAAGAATCCTGTGTCATTAGAAAGCAGAGGCACAGCCAGATGGATACATGATGTGAAGCCACTACCCACGTCTTCATGCAGTTAAGTCGCTGAAGCGTTTGCAGACCGAGAAATCCTTAAGATAAAGCTTGAAGGATGATCATTTATCTAACTAATTCTAAAGGCCATATCGTACTACTCTGCTAGAATCACCTTAACAAAACAACCCAAACTGGGAAGCTTAAACAACAGAAATTTATTTTTTCTCACAGTTCTGGAAGCTAAACATTCAAGATCAAGATGCCATCAGGGTTGGGTTCTGGTGAGATCTCTCTTCCTGGATGGCAAATGGCCACCTTCTCACTGTGTCACTGTGTCCTCACATGGCCTTTCCTCTATGCTTGTGCTGAAAGAGAGAGAGAGAGAGTGTGTGTGTGTGTGTGTGTGTGTGTGTGTGTGTATGAGAGTGTGTGTGTGTGTGTGCATATGAGAGTGTGTGTGTGGGG
>CAUYOR010102163.1:0-28027 GCA_963573925.1 Callimico goeldii | reverse complement strand
ATCACGAGGTCAAGAGATCGAGACCATCCTGGTCAACATGGTGAAACCCTGTCTCTACTAAAAATACAAAAAATTAGCTGGGCATGGTGGTGTGTGCCTGTAATCCCAGCTACTCAGGAGGCTGAGGCAGGAGAATTGCCTGAGCCCAGGAGGCAGAGGTTGTGGTGAGCTGAGATCGCGCCATTGCACTCCAGCCTGGGTAACAAGAGCAAAACTCCGTCTCAAAAAAATAAATAAATAAATAAAAATAAAGATTAGAGCAGAAACAAATGAGTGACTATAGAAAATTACAAAGGGTCAATAAAATAAATAGTTTACTTTTTGAAAAGATAAACAAAATTGACAAATCTTTCGACTAAGATAAAAAAGAGAAGACTCAAATGAAGAACATCAGTGATGAAAAGTAGACATTACAACTGATATCACAGAAAAAAAGACTATAATAGACTGTTATATGCCAACAAATTGGATAACCTAGAAGAAATGTGTAATTTCCTGGGAACATATAATCTACCAAGATGGACCAACAATGAATAAGGACATGGAATCATTTAGAATAAGTCTTCCATCAAAGAGAAATCCAGTACCTAAACACTCAATTGCCGAATTCTGTCAAATATTTGAAGAAGAACTAATACTTACTATTCTCAAATTATTTCAAAAAAATTGAAGGAGAAAAAATGGTCTAAACTCATTCTGTGAAGCCAGCATTACCCTGATATGAAACCAGACAAGGACAAACACACATACAAAAGAAAAATACAGGCCAATACTCCTGATGAACGTACATGCAAAAATCCTCAATTAAAAAACTAGAAAACTTAATTTAACATCCTATTAAAAAGATCGTTCACTATGATCAAGTGTGATTCATCCCAGTGATGCAATGATGGTTTAACATATGCAAATGAATAAACATGATGCATCACATTAATAGGATGCAGAACAAAAACCATAGGATCATTTCAATAGATATGGAAAATGAATTTGATAAAATTTAAAGTTCCTTTGTGATTAAACTTCTCAACCAATTAAGGATAGAAGAAATATACCTCAACACAAGAAATGCCATATGTGGGGGCCCAAAGTGGCTCCGGTCGAACGTCCTGGCGCCTGCAAAGGCGGGACCAGGAGTTCGAGGCCAACCTGAGCTTGCAGTCCCCGGCCGAATGTCCTGGCGCTTGCTAAGGTGAGGCCATGCTTTCGAGGCCAACATTAGCTTCTAAACTCACCGTGGTTGGCAAAAAAAAAAAAAAAAAAGAAATGCCATATGTGAAAAACCCACAACTAACATTACACTGAATGAGGGAAAGTTGAAAATGTTTCCTTTAAATCTGGAACAAGATAAGCATGCCCACTCTTGCCACTTCCATTCAACATAGTTCTGGAAGTCTTAATCTGAGCAATTAGGCAAGAGAAAGAAAAGGTATTCAGATTAGAAAGGAAGAAGTTAAGGTGTTCCTGTTTGCAGATGACATAATCTTACATATAGAGAATCCTAAGGACTACCAAAAAATCATTAGAACTAATAAAATTCAGCAAAGCTATAGTCCACAATCAATGTAAAAAATCAGTAGCATTTTAATACAGTAACAATGCCTATCTGATAAAGGAAATTTAAAAAATCTCATTTACAGTAGCTCAAAAAATCCTTGGAAATAAAATATGACTACACTGAAAAAAACTATAAAACATTGATGAAAATATTGAAGAAGACAGAAACAAATATATCTCATGTTCCTAGGTTAGAAGAATCAATACTGTTAGACTGTCCATACTGCTGAATCCAATCTATAGATTCAATAAAATCCATGTTAAAAATGTAATTGTATCAGTTTGCTGAGAATGATGGTTGCAGGATGCATGCAGGATGTACACATGTACCCCAGAGCCCAAAGTACAATTTTAAAAAATGTAATTGTAGTTTTATAAGTGAGAACATGCAGTTTTGGTTTTCTGTTTCTGTGTTAGTTGCTGAAGATAACAGCTTCTAGTTCCACCCATGTCCCTGCAAAAGACATAATCTAGTTCCTTTTTATGACTATTTTCTTTGTCCAGTCTATCACTTATGGGTGTTTGGGTTAATTCCGTGTATTTACTATTGTGAATAGTGCTGCAATGAATAAACGTGTGCATGTGCCTTTATAACAGAATGATTTATATTCCTTTGGGTATATACCCAGTAATGGAATTGCTGGGTCAAATGGTATTTCCGATTCTAGGTCACTGAGGAGTTGCCACACTGTCTTCCACAATGATTGCACTAATTTACATTCCCACAACAGTGTAAAAACATTCCTGTTTCTCTGCAGCCTCACCAGCATCAGTGGTTTCTTGATATTTTAATAATCTCACTGGCATGAGATGGTATCTCATTGTGGTTTTGATCTGCAATTCTCTAATGATCAATGATGTTGAGCTTTTATTCCATATGTATGTTGGCTGCATAAATGCCTTTTGAGAAGTATCTGTTCAAGTTATTTGCCCATTTTTTAATGAGGTTGTTTTTATCTTGTAAATTTAAGTTCTTTGTAGATTCTGTTGTAGATTCTGTATATTAGGCCTTTGTCAGATGAATAGATTGCAAAATTTTTCTACCATTCTATAAGTTATCTGTTCATTCAGATGTTAGTTTCTTTTGCTGTGCAAAAGCTCTTTCCCATTTGTCAATTGTTGCTTTTGTTGAAGTTTCTTTTGATGTTTTCGTCATGAAATGTTTGTCCATGCTATGTCCTGAATGGTATTGCCTAGATTTTCTTTTAGGGTCTTTATAGTTTTGGGTTGTACATTTAAGTCGTTAATCTATCAAGATTAACTTAATTTTTGTATAAGGTGTAAAGAAGGGGTTCAGTTTCAATTTTTGGCCTATGGCTAGCCAGTTTTCCCAGAACCATTTATTAAATAAGCAATCTTTTCCCCATTGCTTGTTTTTGTCAGATTTGTCGAAGATCAGATGGCTGTAGATGGGTGGTCTTATTTCTGAGATCTCTATTTTGTTCCATTAGTCTATGTGTCTGTTTTTGTACCAGTATCACGCTGTCTTGGTTACTATAGCCCTATAGTATAGTTTGAAGTTGGGTAGTGTGAAGCCTACAGCTTTGTTCAATTTACTTAGGATTGTTCCATATGAATTTTAGAATAGTTTTTTTTTCTAATTCTATGAAGAATGTCAATGGTAGTTTAATGGGAATAGCACTGAATCTATAATTTACTTTGGGCATTAAGGCCATTTTCACTATATTGATTCTTCCTATCCATGAGCATGGAATGTTTTTTCATTTGTGCATGTCCTCTCTGATTTCCTTGAGCAGTGATTTATAGTTCTCATTGAAGAGTTTTTTTACTTCCCTTGATAGATGTATTCCTAGATTATTCTCTTCGTAGCAATTGTGAATGGGAGTTCATTCATGATTTGGCTCTCTGCTTGTCTATTGTTGGTGTGTAGGAATGCTTGTAATTGTTGCACATTAATTTTGTATCCTGAGACATTGTTGAAGTTGCTTAGCAGCTTAAGAAGCTTTTGGATTGAGATTAAGGGGTTTTTCTATATATAGAATTATGACATCTGCAATACAATGACATTCTTCACAGAAAAAACTCCTAAAATTCAAATGGAATAATAAAAGACTCCCAAAAGCCTAAGTAATCTTGATCAAAAAGAACAAAGCATGAGGCAGCACAGTACTTGACTTTAAAGTATACCAAAGAACTATAAAAATAATAATAGTAAAAGGTATGAGCATAAAAACAGACACACAGGCCAATGGAACAGAATAAAGAGTCCAGAAATAAATTCGTGCATCTACAATCAACTAACTTTCAACCCAAAGGTGCCAAGTAAACACAATGGGGAAAGGAAAGTCTTTTCAATAAATAATGTTAAAAAAACTGAGTATCCACACGCAGAAGAATAAAATTAGACCTTATTTTCACCAAATACAGTATAAATTCAAAGTAACTTAGCGACTTAAAAGTAAGACCCCCAAACCATGAAACTCCTAAAAGAAAACAGAAAAATGTTTCATGACACTGGTTTCTGCAACGATTTTCTGGCTATGACCTTAAAAGCACAGGCCAAAAGAGCAAAATTAGACAAATGAGATTATGTCAAACTAAAGAGCTTCTGCACAGTGTAGGAGGCAATTACCAGAGTGAAGAGACAACATTCAAAATCGGAGAAAACATCTGCAGAATATATGACTGATAAGGGGTTGATATCCAAAATGCATAAGAAACTCTTACAAGTCAATAGCAAGAAAGCAAATAACCTAATTAACAAACGGGCAAAAGATCTGCATGGACATTTTTCAAAAGACATACACATGGTCAACAGGTATATGAAAAAAATGTTCAACATTAGTAATCATCAAGGATATGCAAGTCAAAACTACAATGAGATAATAGCTTGTACTTGTTAGAATGATGATTACAATAAATACAAAAGGTAAGGGGTGACAAGGATGAGAAATGGAAATTCTCATACAATGTTGGTGGGAATGCAAGTTAGTAGAGCCATTGTGGAGAAGACTGTGGAGGCACCTCAAAAAACTAAATATAGAACTAGCATATGATCTAGTAGGTATGTATATCCAAGGGGTATCCATACGTACCCCTTGGATATACATACCTACTAGATCATACTAGTATGATCTATATACATACCTCACTACTAGGTATTTATATCCAAAGGGAACAAAATAAATATGTCAAAAAGATAGCAGCATTGCCTTGTTCATTGCAGCACTATTCACAATGATCAAGATATGGAATGAATCTGAGTGTCCATTAATATATGAATGGATAAAGAAAATGTGGTTAATATACACAATGGGATACTACTCAGCCACAAAAAAAGGAGTAAGTCCTATTATTTGCAGCAATGGATGAACCTGGAGGATACTATATTGAGTGCAATCTGCTAGGCACAAAAAGACAAATACCTCTTCATTTCACGCATATGAGAAATCTACAAAACTGGTCTCAGACAAGTAGAGAATGGGATGGAGGCTAGGGTGAATTGGGGTTGAGGTGATGTTGATCAAAGAAACATATTTACAGTTAGGAGGAATAAATTCAAGAGATCTATTGTACAAGATGGTGACTATAGTTAATATTGATATATGGTATTATTTAAAAATGCTGAAAAATGTTGTGTTTTCATTACAAAAACGGTAACTATTAGATTTAACCACAACAGAATGTATGTATATTTCAAAATATCCTGTCGTACATGATTTAAGAAATTTATATGGGTTACTTATTGAAATGATAATATAGATATACTGGATTAAATAAAAAATACTATTAAAATTTAAAAAATGCTAAAGGGAGTCTTGCAGGTTGAAAGTACAGTAGGCAATACTTCAAAGTCAAGCAGAGAAATAAAGGTCTCAGTAAAGGTAAATAAGTTGACAGTTATAAAAGCTCGCATTATTGCAACAAAAATTTGTAACTTTACTTTTTGTAAGTGAAAAAAGTTTACAAGTGACAAAGACATTATATGTCAATAAAAGTTTTATAGCAAGAAGATATAACAATTACAAACACTACTCAACAACAGAATATTGAAAGATATAAAGCAAAAATGGACAGAATTGAAGGGGGAAAGAGACAGTGCCAATATCATACTCTGAACAAAGGATAGAATAAGAAGACAAGTTAAATAAGGAAATAGAGGATTACAAAACACAATAAACCAACTAGGTTTAACAGATATATACAGACCACTCTACTCAATAACAACAGAAATCATTCCTCTTAAGTGCACATGGAATATTTTCAAGATTGATTATATGTTAGGCTACAAATGAAATCTTAATAAATTTTTACAAATAAAATGTTACATACAGTATTTTCTTTGGCCAAAATTAAAAAAATTGATAACATAATAACATAAAGAACACTGGAAATTCACAGGTTTGTGAAAATTGAGGACACTCCCTTTTTTTTTTTGAGACTAAGTCTCCCTCTGTCACTCAGGATGGAGTGCAGTGGTTTGACTTTGGCTCACTGTAACCTCTGCCTCCCAGGTTCAAGTGATTCTCCTGCCTCATCCTCCCGAGAATCTGGGATGACAGGCGTGTGCCATGATGCCTGGCTAATTTTTGAACTTTTAGTACAGATGGGGTTTCACTACGTTGGCCACACTAGTCTCGAACTCCTGACCTCGTGATCCACCCACCTTGGTCTCTCAAAGTGCTGGGATTACTGGCATGAGCCACTATACCTGGCCAGCACACTCTTAAATAACCAATGGTTCAAAAAGAAAAATCACAAGAGAAATTAGAAAATACTGGGAGGGATAACATGGGGAGAAATGCCAGATATAGGTGACGGGGGGATGGAGGCAGCAAACCACATTGCCATGCATGTACCTATGCAAGAATCCTGCATGATCTGCATAGGTACCCCATAAAGTACAATAAAAGTACAACAAAAAAGAGAGAGAAATTAGAAAATACTTAGAGATAAATGAAAATTTAAACACAACACACTGTTTTTTTTTTTTTTTTTGAGATAGTGTCTTGCATTGTTGCTAGGCTAGAGTGTAGTGGGGTGATCTCCGCTCACTGCAACTTACGTCTCCTGGGTTCCAGCAATTCCCCTGCCTCAGCCTCCTGAGTAGCTGGGACTACAGGTGTGTGCCACCATGCCCAGATAATTTTTTGTGTTATAGTAGAGGTGGGGTTTCGCCATAGCCAGGATGGTCTCAATCTCCTGACCTAGTGATCTGCCCACCTCGGCCTCCCAAAGTGCTGGGATTATAGGCGTTAGCCACTGCGCCTGGCCCAACACACTGAAATTTTTGTGATGAAGCAAAAATAGTGCTAAGAGAAAATTTGCAGGTATAAATAAAAATCTCAAATTAACAAATTAAAAACTTAGGGAACTAGAAAAAGAACAAAGTAAGCACTAAGCTAGCAGAAGAAAGGAAAAACTCTTCTACAGGCAACTGTGCAAACTGATGTTCACAAAAATTCTAAGACAACTATGATTATTGTACCTATTTTAAAGAGAAGAGTACTGAAGTTTCGAACAATTGTCAAAGACAAAAATGTTTAACATTGTTAGCATCATATATTTGAAATACCTGGGTGTCTGTTGCTATGCAAGCAAAATATCTGGATAGTTAAGAGTTGTTCTAGTTGTAGTTTGTGTGTGTGTGTGTGTGTGTGTGTGTGTTCGTGTGCGTACGTGTGTGTGTTTTCTGGAGATTTAACCATTTACAATATTTAATAATAGCACAACACATTTGAAAGAATTATATAGTCTGGACAGTGCCTCATACCTGTAATCCCAGCACTTTGGGAGGTCGAGGAAGGCAGATCATGAGGTCAGGAGTTTGAGAAGAGCATGGCCAGAATGGTGACACCCTGTCTCTACTAAAGATACAAAAACTTAGCCAGGCATGGTGGCAGGCACCTGTAATCTCAGCTACTTGGGAGGCTGAAGCAGGAGAATCACTTGAACCCAGGAGGTGGAGGTTGCAGTGAGTTGAGATTGTGCCACTGCACTACAGCCTGAGTGACAGAGTGAGACTCCATCTCAAGAAAAAAAAAAAGAATTATATGTCAGGATACTGTGTATGAAGCTGAAATTGAAATACAGATGTTCTCATTTTTCCTAAGTTTTACAAACAGGAGGTTTAATTCAGGTCTATAAAGGCTTAATTTCAAATTCTGTTTGTGAAAACTGTTAATGAGCATTCCCTGTTTATCCCGTTTACTGTGCCATAGTACCTGCTGATGTCTACATATTTTGGTATTTAATGAGTTCCTGCAACAGTAGGTTTCCAAAATAGTTTAGGACCAACTGATGGAAAAACAACGGTAATGCAATTAGTTCCTGTAGATCTTGATTTACATAAAATTATGTATTTATGATGACTGTTTTCCATCCAAGAATTATATAGTTATTTATAATTTAACAATCATGTTGACTTGAGATTTTTCTAGGAAACAGAGAGAAGCTTATTGAAAATTTTTTTTCCCGTCAGAGAGTTTTTTTGGAAGGTATTTTCCTCTCCCTGTGGAGAACTCAATAGCATTTGTGAGGAGAAAATACGATTCACAAATAAACCAGTAATTTGGCAAAGCAAATAGTCCCATTAGTTTTTAAAGCCTGTGATTTTAGTCTTATGGTGCAATAAGGTTATTAAATCAATGTAGAGTTGTATTCCAACTTGGAATAGACTCATTTGGCACTAGCAACATTTTTAGCCACAAATTATGTAACTGTTTTTCAATAGGAAAACTCCAAGCATTGATTTATATTTTAGTGAAAAAGCTCTCTAATGTGATACTTGATTACTTTTTAGGATGATCTACGACTTCTGACATTTTCTTCCTTTTTATTCATTTTCATATGATTAATTATATTTTTCTTTATTATACTATTGGACATTCATATTTAAAAATCTGAAGAACACAGATCTATAATAAAAATTGAAATACAAATCACTCTAAACTTAACAAGTACAGCCAAACCCTGAGAACATTTTGGCATATTTAATACTCTAACTTTGTGATCAAGTTATATATTTCACACTTTTCCTACCTAAAGACAAAAATGTTATTGAACTTTATGTATTAAAGCGTTTTAAGAATTATGGGCATGTTTTTAATTTTCATAGAATGCATTGTATTTTCATAATTCTTTTGTTCACCATTAAATCTCCTTAGTGTCAACACTGAGTTAACATACATTTATTTAACACCTTTATTTCTTCCAACTATTATTTTTGGTGAAGGGAGTACATGTGCATGTTTGTTACATAGACAAATTGCATGTCACTGAGGTGCGCTGTTGAAATGATTTTGTCACTGAGGTAGTGAGCATAGTGCCTGATAGGCAGCTTTTTGATCTTTACCTTCCTTGCACCCTCTGTCCTCAAGTAAGCCCCAGTGCCTGTTGTTCCCCTCTTTGTCTCTGTGTACTCAATGTTTAGCTCTCACTTGTAAGTGGAACATGGGGTATTTGGTTTTTCTGTTCCTGCATACATTCCCTCAGGAAAATAGCCTCTAACTTCATCCATGTTGCTGCAAAGGACATGATTTCATTCTTTTTTATGGCTGCATAATATTCTATAGTAACACCTTTCTTATTTTTATTTTTGCCAAGCATGTGATAGGCACTGGTTCTACAGTGAGACATGTCTCTCCTAAGTCTGGTGACAAACCAGAACCAAGTGATTTCTAAATAGTATGTTAGATGCTACAGCACGGGTTGGGGGTGGGGTGACACGGCAGTGTTGTGAGGAGTACCTAATGCCCATGTAGGTAACAGGAATGTCGCAATTATTCAGAATTTGTTTTATTAGATGGAGAGTGTCTATGGGAATATTAAATTCGCTTATCAGCATCATGTTCCTGGCCCATTTTGCTAAGGATTTTGTCTCTGATGGTGGCAGAAAGCCATTAATTTAAGATGGGCCCCAAATTTACTAGACAAAATTAATAAATCTAGTATTTCCAATTAGCCTGCCACGTATCTATTTTCCAGAAATAAACATACAGGGCGGCTAAATATGTTTAAATTAACAAATTTTACTACCCATTTTACTGAGAGTGAGATATTTGTCAATATTTTATTACCAGTGTATTTTCTGCTCTGTGAAGTAGGAATTTCTTTTCCTGACATAAACTCTGTACTTTTGAATATTTGTGATATACTTGGTGCATAGTAGAGGCTAGAAATTTTCTTGTGTCACCTAGTATAACCTCCTTGTGTGATACATCTCTAAGATGAATCTGCATTTCTTAGTCACACATTGTCCTGTGACTTCTTTCTTCCCATTTTCTAGGGAAGCATCCTACCCTATTGTTCTCCTGTTATTATGAGTATTGCCACCTCATCTTCTCCCAGGGAGTCAGAAATCCACCAATGTTTTTCGGGGGAAAAATACATAAAACTAATAATTCTTCTCTCAGTATTTATCAGTTTTCAGAGTATCATATTGATTCAATAAGCAAAATCTCATTTACTGGAAGTCTCCCCAAATACCTTATTCTTTTCCAACCTGTTTCTAAGACAAAGAAGGTAGAATGGACTGGAGTAGTCTATGGGAAAAATTTGGCATGGGAATTGAATGGGCTAGGTTTCCATACTTTTCATAAGTGACCCCACTAGCCATTTGAGAAGCAAAGAAAGAGTTACGGAGAAGAGTCATGAGTTAAAAGGGGGAGTTTCTACTTCTTTTCTAGGTAATTTTGGTTCTTTTGGTCTATTTATGTAGGCTCGCTGAAGTACCACCGACATGCCTGGTTACTTGCACTTGGCAATAATTCCAGCTCATTTGCCTTCGGCCTGCCCATCTGGCGTTTTGTTCACTAGGGTAGGGATACAAGGATATGAAGCAGGATTCCTTTTCTTGAATTTAATTAGTGCTGCTTCAAAAAAAAAAATCCTTGAGTAAAGTTGTACCTTTCATTCCAGATTGATTCTTCTTCGATTCTTCCAGATTTCATTTGTCTTCTAGATTCAATTTTTCTAGGTTACTATCTTATAACCCCTCTCCCGTTTGGAACCTTGTGACAATAAACTGGAAAAAGGAAAAGGCAGATACTTCATGGGCTTAGGTTCTCTTCTGAACTCAAATGTGGAAAATAACCCTGGGAAATATCTTTGCATCCAAATCAAACAATAATAGCTCTTTTACAATAATTTTAATCTTGGAAATTTCAAGTTTCAACCATTATCTCTCAGCAGAACAATGATCTAAAAGTTACTTTCAAAAATTAGAAATGGAACACTGAGACACAAAGCTGAAATAAACGTACCATTAACATAGCATTGTAATCAATTCGGTGTAGTGAAACATTTTCACTACTGTCGTCCCAGGAGTCGATTTGTTACTTTGTTAGGTTTTGAGATACAAGAATTAAAACAGGCAACCAAACAACAACAATGAAACCAGACACAGTTTGTCCTTAAGGAGCTTGCATTACCCAAACTGGAAGTCTCATTAAAAAAAAAAAAAGTGTAAAAAAGGATCATTCATTTAAATGGAGACACACAAATGTCACAGTGCTTGGCTGAATAATACATCCAGGAAGCCTGACTAGACCTCCAGCTTTCAGCACTGAGCCTGGCCAAGTGGCTCTCTCTTGACCAGTTTGCTGATAGGAATTATTAGCACTCACTAGTCACACTGAGTAATGACGCTGTCAAGGATAGATGATGACAGCACCTTTAGATCACAATTGAGATTTTGTAAATAGAAGTTCCACCGATAATTAATGGGTTCTATTTTTCCAGGCTAAAAGGCTGACTCAATTAGTGACCTAGATCCAGTTGTCCCAGAGACAAAAGGTCAATTCAAAATGTCACAGCCTAATATGAAGGAAAAAATCCAGGGTTTGACCTGCAAGGAGACAGGCATCTCATTTCCTTCGTTCCCATTTCCATGAGGAAGAGCCTATCAATAAGGAAAATAGGTTGCCAATTAGGGAACATTCTGGGAAGTAAGATATAAAAGCTACCTTAATATACCTGTCAGCCATCCAAATGAACCCTCGATAACTGATTTGAAAATCTCTCATTGATGCAATTGAATAAAACAGTTTTTAAGTACTTAAGTTTCAGGGTAATGTAGCTTCTCACTTTAAATCTTACTTCCATCATTTACTAGTTGGACAAATTTGGGCTTATTACACAAATTTTCTGAATTTTATTTTTCCCATCTGTAATAGATGGAAAACATTAATATTTTCCTTAAGTGGTTGGTGTACAGATGAAAATTTGTGTTAAGGACTGTTAGTATGAAATCTGAACTGCAGTTTCTTTCACTAAAAGTCAGTGATGATGATGATTATGATGATGGTGATGATGATAATGCTTTTTATGGGTTTCACATTTAATGAATGGTAATTTCTTCTCCAGGACATGTTGCTAGGGACCAATATTCTACTATGTTTATCTTTATTTGTCCTTAGAATATGGGCCCAGGTTAAGCATTTATATTTACTCAAGTGTTACTTTTTGTTTTGATTGCACTAACATTGCTTCTAGATGTTTCTCATGCGTGCTAAAGATAATTGATGCATTCTGACCTATGATTGTTCTGAAAATACAACTGTTTTCAAAGGGCTTCTTTGACCAATTATCTTTCCAAAAATATTTTGGTCTGCTAAATTTTGTAACTAGAATGCTGACCCAATGTGTTATGCTTTAATATCAATGTAACTTCAAACAACTGTGTGAATAGCTACATGAATAAAAACATGACAGCTATACCAAAGCATCGTTTTTTATGATTTTACTTGAGTTAGGATTTTTTTGATATAGTAGGAGACATGTCTTTATATAAAATATTTTCAAAAAGATGAATAAAAGCAAGGGTATGTATAAAGCATGTGAATTCCTTCATTCATATCCTGTTATTTTGAGTTTCTAAATTGCTGAGCAAATAATACTTTTGTGGAAATGATCGCTGGTGTGGTTTGTGTGTTTTAAGTTATGCTTTGTGGCATTGATTAATGTACTAAAGTCTTTTGTGGAAATGTGATGTATTTTATATGCAGGCAATTAAAAAAATTTTATTTGTTTATATGCAGGCAATTTTTTAAAAAAATTTGTTTATATGCAGGTCCTTTTTAAAAAGGTAGTGTCAATTTCTTTTTTGATTGTTACATCTTACATTCCATAAAACAGATACAATACTTTTTAAAATGTGAAAGTTTCAGGTTTTGACTTCCAGCTTGATTTTTCTCCTGCGTGTCTTCGTGTGATAGGGTATTCACAGGTAGACTGGTCATCATTTCAATACAATGACACAGTAACAAATGTCCGAAAGGAATGATTCCTGAGATTTTCTTCCTACAAATTCCACTCATACAGGACTCTGCTATTCTGTGCTGATATCCTTACTATTTGTAAAATTTTTACAATATCTACTTTGAGAAAGATACCTGTTAATTATGGTCAATAACACTTTTTAAATTCTTTTATGAAAATGAGCCAAGGCAAGGCCTTTTCCACTTAATTCTCTCTATCTTGCCTCTGAGACATGAATAATACCTTTAACAAAATTTGAGAGATGTAATAAAGACTTAAAAGTTGTCCCATTCACTGACGGGCTTGGTGATGGAATAAGATGAGCTACAGTAATTGATTGTAATAAACCTTGAGAACAGTGTTTCTCTGATGGTGTGATGGAAAGAACACAAAGTCAGTTATTATAGTCCTATTCTTGGCATTTATTAACTTGCAAAATTGTTTAATTTTCTTATCCACTAGACTGTACCTTTGGAAAAAAGTTGGTCTGCGTCTATTTTGCTCACTGATATCTGAAACTCCTAAGAGAGTGCTTTGTACATAGTACTCGACGAATGTAGTTCATGTTTCTTCTTTAAAATTCATCTATTTCTTTAAAATGAATCTGTTCAATTTCTTCCCTGTCTAGACTCACAAGAATTTTATGAGAATCAAACTGTTCAATATAGGAAAAAGTTTAAAGTTCTATAAAATTTTAAGGCATTATATTTAGTCCTTATATATGTGTTTTATTTATTTCATAAGGAAGTTGAAAAAGCTTCCTTTTGTCATCAGCAGGAAAGACTATTTGAAGGATTTCAGTTAATGATGTCTGCTTTTAATAGGACTAGCAATTTCAGTGGCCTTGGATCTTGAACATGTTCATACTTAATTTTATTTAGCCCATGTGGTTTGCTTTCCAGAGCTGATGGGGGATGAGTAAGAATGAAATTATAATGTTGATAATAATTTCCCTTGTTCTTCTTGGCAGGCACAATGTGGTTCTGATGTTCAGGTTATAGTGCTGGCAACGTTTTTCAATTAATATTTAATACTCCCCCAGAAAAAGCTCAACTTTTCACTGGCACTGAACCCAGCGCTTCAGTGAAAAAATGTTCGGAAACAAAGAGGCTTCCCCTTCCATTGATCTCCTTGTTCCCACAGCTTCTGTACTTGGAAGAGTCTTAGTTCTCAGGGGCATCACAAGATTCAAGGTTGTTATTCTCTGCTACATCCTGTGCTTGCTTTATTTATAGAGTTTACTGTCCTGAGTTAGGAAGTTGACAGACATTGCATTGCAAGTCCTGGAAAAATCCATCATGACCTGTTAGAAATAGACACACAGACCCATGGAATTGTCATTAATGCATCCTTCTTGAAGAAAAGAGCTCCACCATTTGACAAATTTTACTGTGATTAGAGAATCAGACTCAACAGAGGTCAGGATTCTCCACAGGGATGAAATTAGAAATGCCTAAATTCTCAAAGCTACTGTTCAGAAAAGGCCATTGTTATGTTATTTCTTCTTATTCAAATGAACAATGCTGATAAGGACAAAGGAGTTTTGTCACATGCAGTTAGCATTTATACTTAATCCTGCTCAAGACTCTTTCATTGGAAGACTTAAGTAACAAAAATGCCATTTTGTTTGAACAATCATCAGTTTGCATATTTTCCCCCACTGACTTCATTAGGCAATATAAAAAGACTTATCAACAGGGAACCAAATGAGTTGTAGTTACTTGTCCTTAGAATTCTCTTGACATTATTGTGGTCCCTGACAAGATGGTTTGGGAATTATGCATTTCATGTGGAAGGAGTTGATGAGAATGAAGAGAAGAATGACAACAGTGACACTCATGTAAAGCTTCTCCTCTGCGGAACTTATGACTCGAGAAAGATAAACTGTAATTACAAATATTATAATGGATAATCTGTTTGACCTAGAGAAAGGCTAAAGCCCTAGGTGAGTTTTGGTAAGCTGTATACTGATGGTGTGAGTCCAGTGGGAGGGAAGATAATTAGGAGCAAATAAAACTGTTTAGCTTTTTTTTTTTTTTTTAGATGATGTCTCACTCTGTTGCTCAGGCTGGAGTACAGTGGCGCCATCTCGGCTCACTGCAACCTTCACCTCTCAGGTACAAGCGATTCTCCTGCCTCAGCCTCCCAAGCAGCTGGGATTATAGGTGCAAGCCATGTTGCCCGGCTAATTTTTGTATTTTTAGCAGAGATGAGGTTTCACCATGTTGGCCAGGCTAGTCTCAAACTCCTGACCTCAAGTGATCTGCCTGCTACAGCCTCCCAAAGTGCTGTGATTACAGGCATGAGTCACCACACCCAGTCAAGCTTTACAGGGCACTTTAGAATTTACCACATATTTTCACATGATTTTATTATCCAAATATTATCTATTTGGACCTAAAACCCATGTGAGGTTCAATATAGCTATTTTTCCTTTATTAAGGATTAACTAATGTGATTCAAGTAGGTTAGGTGACTAATGTAGTCACTAGTAAGGGGCAGAAATCTAAACATGTCTTCTTTTTAAATTTTTTTAATTTCAAATTTTGTGGCTACCTAATAGGTGTTAGGTGTATATATTTATCAAGTGCATGAGATGTTTTGATACAGGCATGCAATGAATAATAATCACATCGTGGGGAATGGGGTATGCATCCTCTCAAGCACTTATCTAAAGATGTCTTCTCATTACCTGTTTACTACTCCAGCTCCTCCATTATGCCTACTCTGAAGAGAGTTGATTGGTCAAATTTAGAGAAATTTTCAGAACATCCTGGGCTTTCACTTTTCTGGGAGGTAATTTAATTTACTACTTGTTCTATAAATAACCTCTTAAAGTTCAGAGAAGTAAAATATATGGACAGATCCGTTAAACATTTTTCACAAACAGGACTCACTTTTCTCATCCATAAAATGGATAGGTTGGACCAGACCGGTGCTTCTTCATCTTGGCTGCATGGTAGAGTCTCCGGGGGAACTTTTATACCTACCTATGCCCAGGAGCTACCCCTAAAGTTTCTGGTTCAATGAATCTTAGCTGGGCTTCCTTTTTTTTAAAAAAAGCTTTCCAGGTAATTTTAATATACCACCAGGATTCAGAACCACTGGACTAGAAGATCTGAAAGTACTCTATATGATGTCTAAGCATGTTGTGGGGATTTATACAATGGCTCTGATGTTCCATGAGTTAATTGGAAGGAGACTCAATTATTATTCATTTTATCCTGTCTGGGTTCCTTGCTAGAATTTAGATCTAATTCTCACTTAGGAAAGTCTAGGAATTATAAAATTTTGCAATGGATTCTGTCACCCAGTTGAAACTCTCCTTTAATTTAACTCTTTTTGCACACTTTTTCCTGATAGTCATCTGGCTAAAGAATTCCTGAACATGTGAGAAAGTTTTCTCTGAGCTTGGCAGATCAAAGGAGCAGTCATTTAGGTATAGATGGATGGGGACAAAGATGTAGAGTCAGGCAAGAAGAAGATTTCAGTGAGACTTAAGGAAATCATTGAACAAAACTGTGGACAAGAAGCCAAGGCATTACAAACATCCTTAGAACAACTTGGCCTACCCTAGTACCCCTTTTTACACAGCTAGACAGTCTGAGGTTCAAAGAATAAGTAATAGCATTTTCTAAAGCAACTTTTGAGAACTGCAGAAAACATTTTTTTTAAGTGAACAATAATGCAAGTTAGACAGAGAAGATAAACTATCCAATCAATGAGCGTTTATGTTCGAATGGCATAAAGAGAGTATAAAGCTGCCACTCACTATCTGGTCATATGCAGTGGGTGCTGGGTCACAGGTGTGCAGGCATAGGTGTCTTGGAGGACAGATTTTATATTTGCCAAGAAGTTAATATGAATTTGCAGATGAGAGTTTCCATTTTTTCTGAAAGCTTCCAAAAGATTGCTATGAGAAGCCTAGCATTATTGCACTTATTTAAGATAACCACAAACCATATCCAATAGAGAGAAATTCTTCAGAAATGCTATTTTCTAAGCACTTACTCCTTAATCACTAGCTAAGGCTGGTAATGAACTTTGCTGATTGTCTGAGCCAAATAAAGAGTTGAGGGTTAGAGATGGGGGCCTGGGGTGAAATAGAGATAATTTTATGTGATAGTTATTATAACACAACTTCAACATCAGTTCCAGAGAGCAATCTATGGCAACTGTTCTGGTTTGTGCTAACTTCATTTTTGTGCTGCTATTTTCTGATGTTGAAAAATACTGTGAGTTGGTCTAGGGTTTTTGTTAATTTTTAATTTTTGTGTGTATATACAAACCCCATAACTATATATACCTACTAAGTACTAGGTTATTTTAACAAAATGCTTTGCCTTCATGTACTAAACAATATGTAATCAAATTTTCTAAAGAATATGTGTTCCTATTTCATGACCACTGTAAGAATAAACTTTTATTTAAGATGTTCTGTATCAGAGTTGGCAAATGGTAGCTTGTGGGCAAAACCCCGCCTACCACTTCTTTCTGTGGTCTTACAGCTAAGAACAATTTTACATTTTTAAATGGTTGAAAGCTATCAAAAGAAAAATAATGTTTTGAGGCATGTGAAAATTATATGGAAATTCAAATGTCAGTGTCCACATAAAGCTTTGTGGAAATGCAATCATACCCATTCATGTATGTGTTGTCTATGGTTTCCTCTGGGCTGCAATAGCAGAACTGAGTAGTTACAACAGAGATTATCTGATTGTAAAAATCTGAAATATTTACTTTCTGTTTTATTTTATTTTACTTTAAGTTCCAGGACACATGTGCAGAACATGCAGCCTTGTTACATAGGTATACATGTGCCATGGTGGTTTGCTGCACCTAACAACCATCATC
Source organism: Callimico goeldii (assembly GCA_963573925.1). Lineage (NCBI taxonomy): Eukaryota > Metazoa > Chordata > Mammalia > Primates > Cebidae > Callimico > Callimico goeldii. The sequence continues at coordinate 10,399 of CAUYOR010102163.1, read as the reverse complement.
TAGGTTTTAAGCCCCTCATTAGCTTAAATGCATTAGCTATTTGTCCTAATGTTCTCTGTCCCCTTGCCACCATCCCCCGGGGTGGGTTGTTCCTCTCCCTGTGTCCACATGTTCTCATTGTTCAACTCCCACTTATGAGTGAGAACATGCAATGTTTGGTTTTCTGTTCCTATGTTAGCTTGCTGAGGATGACGCTTCCAGCTTCATCCATGTTCCTGAAAAAGACATGATCTTATTCTTTGTTATGGCTGCATAGTGTTCCATGGTATACATGTACCACATTTTCTTTATCCAGTCTATCATTGATGGGCATTTTGGTTGGTTCCACGTCTTTTCTCTTGTAAATAGTGCTATAGTAAACACACATGTGCATGTGTCTTTTAAGTAGAATGATTTATATCCCTTTGGGTATACACCCAGTAATGGGATTGCTGGATCAAATGATATTTCTGATTCAAGATCCCTTAGGAATTGCCACACTGTCTTCCACAGTGGTTGAACTAATTTGTATTACCACCAACAGTGTAAAAGTGTTCCTCTTTCTCCACAACCTCACCAGCATCTATATTTTCTTGACTTTATAATAATCACCATTCTGACTGGTGTGAGATGGCATCTCATTGTGGTTTTGATTTGCATTTATCTAATGAGCAGTGATGTTCAGCTTTTTCTCATATGCTTGTTGGATGCATAAATACTTTCTCTTACAGGAAAGACTGAGCAAAGCCACCCCTCTTCATCCAATGAATATGAGTCTTATGTGTCTTTAAATACGGTAAAATGAGATGAGAGTCTTACCTCAGAATCATTTAGATCCACACTTCACTTTGGCTAATAAAAATATTTTGGTATAAAATAGGATTTTATTTTCCAGATGAAATGCCTAGTTTACTTGTGCTGTTTCACCATTCTTAATGTGGAGGGAGCAGGCTAATTCACAGTTCCAGAGCCATTCAATTGTAGGTAGAGCCCTTTTTAGTTTTTTTTTTTTTAACAAAAATTAGAGCAAGGGTTTTGTGGCTTAAAATTTTTTCCCCAAAGTTTTCTAAGTGTAAATATCAAGTAAGTGTTGTGATTTTACAGCTATAGTGTGGTTATTATTTATTAGGTAAATGTTTCCTTTCTGTGTTTTAGAGCTTTACTGAAAATAAAAGCATAAGAGTTCAGACAAACAAAATCCTACATTGTAAGGATGACTTTGATATTCATGTACTTGCATTACAAAATCCAAATTCTACTTAAACTTCTATTTTAGAAACATACAAGAATCAATTTAGTTTTGAGAATTTTATTTCAACATGCAAAATAAAACAAGCTTATATATATTTTAATTTTTAAATTATTTATAATTTTTTGTGGGAATACAGTACATTTACATATTTATAGGGTACATGGAATTTTTTTTTTTCTGAGATGGAATCTCACTCTGTTGCCCAGACTGGAGGGCAATGGTGTGATCTCTGCTCACTGCAACCTCCACCTCCCAGATTCAAGTGATTTCCCTGCCTCACCCTCCTGAGTAGCCAGGACTACAGGCACATGCCACCACATCCAGCTAATTTCTGTATTTTTAGTAGAGGCAGAGTTTCACCATATAGGCCAGGCTGGTCTTGAATTCCTGACCTCAGGTGATCCACCCACCGTGGCCTCCCAAAGTGCTGGGATTACAGGCGTGAGATAAACATGTCATGGGGAGTGAGGTATATATCTCGTCAAGCATTTATCCTTTGAGTGACAAACAATCAAATTACATTTTTAATGTTATTTTAAAATATGCAATTAGCTTATTATTGATAACAATAAGTCTCCCTTTGTGCTTTGAGATAGTAAGTCTAGTTTATTCTACTTAATTTTCTTGTTCCCATTAGCCATCCCCACCTCCTTCTACCCGCCACCAGCCTCCATTACCCTTCCCAGCCTCTGGTCACCATCCTTTTACTCTCTAAGTTTATGAATTCAATTGATTTTAATATAACATAAATTAAGGGAGAACATGCAAAGTTTGTCTTTCTGTATCTGGCTTATTTCACTTAAGAGCATAATTTCCAGTTCCATTCATGTTGTTGCAAAGGACTGGATCTTATTCTTTTTAATGGCTGTATAGTATACCATTGCGTTTGTGTACCACATTTTCTGTATCCATTCTTCTACTGATGGACATTAAGGTTGCTTCCAAATCTTAGCTATTGTAAACAGTGCTGCAACAAACATAGAAGTGCAGATATCTCTTTGACATACTGATTTCCTTTGTTTTGAGTATATACATACAATCTACCATAATTGAACCAGGAAGAAAACCAAAAGCCAAACAGATCGATAACAAGTACTGAGATCTAAGCCATAATAAAAAGTCTTCCAGCAAAGAAAAGCCCAGGACAAGATGGCTACACTGCTGAATTCTACCAAACATTCGAAGAACTAATATTATTTCTACTCAAATTATTCTAAAAAAGAGAGGAGTGAACACTTTCAAACTCATTCTATGAGGCCAGTATTACCCTTATACCAAAACCAAAGACACGTCAAGAAAAGAAAAATCTAGGCCAATATCTCTGATGAATTAATGCAAAAATCTTCAACATAATACTAGCAAACAATTCTATAATACATTAGAAAATTCACTCATCGGGCTGGGCGCGGTGGCTCAAGCCTGTAATCCCAGCACTTTGGGAGGCCGAGGCGGGTGGATCACGAGGTCAAGAGATCGAGACCATCCTGGTCAACATGGTGAAACCCCGTCTCTACTAAAAATGCAAAAAATTAGCCGGGCATGGTGGCGCATGCCTGAAATCCCAGCTACTCAGGAGGCTGAGGCAGGAGAATTGCTTGAACCCAGGAGGCGGAGGTTGCAGTGAGCCGAGATCGCGCCATTGCACTCCAGCCTGGGTAACAAGAGCGAAACTCCGTCACAAAAAAGAAAAAAAAAGAAAAGAAAAATCACTCATCATAACCAAGTGGGATTTATTCTTGGGATGCAAGGATGGTTTAACATATGCAAATAAATCAATGTGCTATGTATATTTTTAATTTGTGTGATGTGTTTAGGTATCTGGTGATGGATGAGTGAGTTATATGGGAATCCATTTTGTTTTCTTTTTCTTTTTTTTTTTGAGACGGAGTTTCACTCTTGTTACCCAGGCTGGAGTGCAATGGCGCGATCTCGGCTCACCGAAACCTCCATCTACCAGGTTCAGGCAATTCTCCTGCCTCAGCCTCCTGAGTAGCTGGGATTACAGGCACGTGCCACCATGCCCGGCTAATATTTGTATTTTTAGTAGAGACAGGGTTTCACCATGTTGACCAGGATGGTCTCGATCTCTTGACCTCGTGATCCACCCGCCTCGGCCTCCCAAAGTGCTTGGATTACAGGTGTGAGCCACCGCGCCCGGCCCCATTTTGTTTTCAAACAATTCTGATTATTTTAATTTTGTTATTATTATTTTTTGAGACGGAGTCTTGCTCTGTCACCCAGGTTGATCTTGGCTCGCTGCAACCTCCACCTCCCAGGTTCAAGCGATTCTTCTGCTTCAGCTTCCTGAGTAGTTGGGACTACAGGTGAGCACCACCATACCCTGCTAATTTTTATATTTTTAGTAGACACAGGGTTTCACCATATTGATGAGGCTGGTTTTGAACTCCTGACCTCATATTCCACCCTCCTCAGCCTCCCAAAGTGTTGGGATTACAGGGCTGAGCCACTGTACCTGGCCCATATTCTACCTGATTATAACAAAACATACATCTTCATGTTGTGAGCCTGCTACCATATTTAATATGGAACATAGCTTCCTGATTTTCTTCTTATTAATATTTTAAAAGTATTTCCTTGAAGAATATTTTATATACATTTGATTCTCATTATTTGAGGATTCTGTATTTTAAAATTGGCCTGTTCACTAAAATCCATTAATATTTAACCACAAAATAATACTTGGCTTTTGCAGTCATCTGAAGATCTCTGTGGACATGTGTAGACCAGCAAAGAATTTGAGTTGCTTTCTGTGCAAGTTTCCAGGTGAGGCCAAACAAGGCAATGCTCTGCTGTCTCGTTTCAGCTTGTATTGCCAACAAGTGTCTTTTTCACAGTCCATTTATGGCCACATTTTTCACATTTCTGTGTGTTTTTTTGTTGCTGTTGGTGGTGACTTCACTGTTTAAAATGGTCTCGAACATAGTGTGGAAATTCTGCCTAGTGTCCCTAAGCCAAGAAGACTGTGATGTACCTTATGAGGAAAGTGGTTGTGTTAGAGACGCTTTGTTCATGCATGATTTATAGCGCTGTTTACCACAAGTTCAATGTTAATGAATCAGGTATATATTAAATAAAGTGTATTTAAACAGAAACACACATAAAACAAGATTATGTGTGCATTAGCTGATGAAAATTTTATAATCAGGAGCTCACAGGAACCTAGCCCTATATATCCTCTAGAATAGAGCTTCAGAATTCACGAATTCTATAGTCATAATGACTTCATGGAACATAACTATCATGAATAATGGGAATGTTTATTTCTTTCACTTCTTCAAATTTTATTTTGGGCATTTTTATTATAAGAGTAACATACATTCCCTATTTCAAGTTTGAAAACTTAGGAATATATGCATATATAGACATGTATGTGTTTCTATTTGAATTTATGATTTGCTAATGTGTATCTATGGTATGGATCACTTTTCATGACTCAAATGATAAAAGCTAAATATGCATGAACAAAGTGAATTGAGAAAATTATTTAAGTTAGATTTTATACTTAAATAATTTGAGGTAAATCTGAATTGCTAAAAGCTTAGAATTGCATAGCATTTTAAAGACATACAGTTCTGTTGGTTGACTTTGAATGATGGATTTCTCACCTAAACACAAAGAGATAGATGTAGTTCAAGTCTTTAAGTTTTATCAAGTGACATTTTATAAGACCATAAGAAAATGCATACTTTATTTTTTACCAATGGTAGCATGTATTTTGGATTATACTGTAGGGAAATTTGTTGTAGGGGTACTTTGGAGATGCTGTAAGAAAGAATGAATTTAAGTTGATATTTGAAGAATCAGAAAAAATTTGATAGGAAAAGAATGAGAAATATATTATGGGAAAACAGAGAAAGAAAAATAAAGAAAACAGTATAGAAGAGATAAATATGAAGCATATTGGAAGATAGCGAAAGAATCAGGTTGACCTAATTTATTTAAACATTAGTTTAAATCACACTAATGGTTTTTAGTGAATACTAGTGGTTAATATTCGAATCACTTAGGAGACCTACTGTAAACTGAATGCATTCCCCTCACATTCGTATGTTGAAACCTATTCCCCAGTGTGATGGTATTTGGAGGTGGTTAGGTCATGAGAACAGAGCTGTTATGAATGCAATTAATGCCCTTATGAAAGATGACCTAGAGAGCTCCCTTGCCCGTTTGCCCTGTGAAGACATGGAAAGAAGATAGCTGTGTATTCAAGTAGACCCTCACCAAATGCAGAATCTGTGGGTGCTTTGATTATGAACTTCTCAAGCCTCTAGACTGTAAGAAATAAATTTATGTAGTTTGTAAGCCACCCAGGATATGAAAGTTTGTTATAGTAGCCTGAAGAGGACACCTACTTATATACAATGCATAAGCTAACATATTATTCAAAACAAACAACAAACAAACAAAAACTGTACCCGACAATATTTTTGCCTGGACAGAAACTTTTATCCAGAACAGAATGCTCTCTCTCTCGTTTAAACCCAACACACAGTTCATCTTAAGGGAGAGCTCTATTCATTGGTTTACGAAAGTTCACTTGATTAAATTTGGTAGAACCTCTTTGCATCCAATTTGGAATACAACATCCAGGATATGACTAATATCTGAAGGCAAATATTAAAACAATCTCCTATAAATTAAACAGAGAATGAAAGAGAGGGAGAGAGAGAAGAATTTTGTTCCACCTCACCTTTGCCAATCACCCTCTTAGGTGTTATACATTCCTCACCCTTAAGGAGGCAGCACATACTCCGACACAGTGTTTTTTTATTCCTTGTCTTTCCCTCTCACCCAGGCCCTGGGGTCCACAAAACAGCAGGACCTTTTGCTTGGGGCTCCCTGTACAGTAAAAAGATGACTCCCCTTTCCCCTCTCCTTCCTGCATTTCTGCTCTAACATGTGATGCTCGCCTGGTGGCTTTGGTGGGGAAAAAAAAACCAGAACATTATGGGGTTGCACCTTTTCCTATGTAACCTCTTGCCTATAATCTCAAAACATATGAATAAAGGCTTGATTGTAACTTTCTGTTTCACTTACTGTCCTAGTCATAAACATGACACCTGATAGTACAGCATGCACTTGCTCTTTCTCCCCCTTACAGAACCTATTCGAGCTTATATAGAATCCAATAGGCTGTGATGGAACGGGAACCATGATTGTTTAGTTTTGTAGATGATCCTCTTTTCCCCCAGATAGTATTGCTGGGAAAAACATGCTCTTGATAGTCATTGAAGTTGCCTTAGGACATTTTAGTATTAGAGAGGATTTAAGATGTTTTTAGTCCAATTTGCACATTTTTACAGATAAGGAGAGTGAGGCACAGAGTGCTTTTAAGTTGAGTCACAACTGACACTTGGGGTCCTGAGCCAGGGCAAGGTTTTTCTTCCCTTCTAAATTTATCTCTGAGAAATTGACAGGGAAAGACAAAAGTTACCTGACAGAAGAAAGGATGGGTATGGAAAGGAGTTGCTTGGCAAGCTCGATATATGATGCTTCTTGTGTATGACGTTTCTTGCATTTGATGCTTCAGTCTGCTTTTGAAGACTGAAATTTTCTTGAGCTCAATTAATCACAAGATACTCTTAAAGTTACTATATGACATGAAATTAATGGAAAAGGGAGTGGTAGTTTTTTTTTTCTTCTATCCTCAGATAATTTGCCGGAAGGCATAGGAGGCTTTATTTCTTTTATATAGCTCAGACAAATCTACTTTTATCACCCTGAGCTCAATAAGAAGTAAACTGAACACTGGATATGATTGGTGCCCACTCCCTCTCCATTTGGCAAAAATTACCAGAAAAAGCCGTTTCTGAATCCCAAGGCAGGAACAAAAATGGGAGGAAAAGCTTATCTTATAAACTCTCTTGGTAGTTCTAGTTGGGGCTGCCTATTAGAATTTTTCTTATGAGATTTTAATAGTTAAGGATAAACCTTTATTGATAGGTTTATAAGAGCTCTATTTATTAACAGATTTTACTGTGCTAACATATAGTGACCAATTATAAAACAACAGGAAAGATACTCAGCAGAGTGTGAGAAATGACCTTGTGTGAAGGTGAATCATTTTGAAAAGTGGTTCCAGAGGAGAGGAGTGGGGGACTAGAGAGTAAATGAGGGAAGAGGAAAACAAGGCATGCTCTTCAGATGCTCATAACTTGAGTAGGGCCTTCTGAGTACCTTGCCATTGGCACTTCAGAATTTTACACATGAGGAGAGGGGAGTGAGGGCGGCATTTGTCCACAGGCTTCCACTTCCTGGTCAAGGGTTTTTCCATGTGGCATTGACTTCCCTGAAATTTCAAAGAGTGCCTTTGTGAGTGGTATGCTGATTCCTCTGGAGGGCAATCACTCCTACAGAGAAGCCTGAGGGCAGAAAGTAAATGATATTGATGCAGTCAAGGTGAAGTGTTTGGGCAAAACTGACTGCCATATCAGGGACTGAGGTAGAAGGCCAGGTAAAGGACATGAGGTGGGCACAAGAAGGATCTGAAGCCATATGAAAGCCATTGCTTTCAAATGTTGCCTGGTGGAGCCCTAGAAATTCTATGAAGGCCCCTTGGGGACAGCACTGGCGGGAGGTCTGGGTGCAAGGTAAGCAGTGCTCTTGGCCCCAACATGTGATTACGTCTGGACAATTGTTCTGTGATCTGATTTATATATTGGGTCCCAAGTTCTTGAAATAAGTGTCTACATCTAAACACAAGTTTGAAGACTGTTGTCACATATAATTGTTTCAGTTAGATAAACATTAAACTTAATGAGGATTAAAGACTTGATATTATCATATTTTAAAATTATATGCTCTGTTTAATCTTGGTATTTACCCCTAGTACTTTTTTTTAATTAAAAAAAAATTGATCTTTTTTGTTTGAGACAGAGTCCCAGAGTCCCATTCTGTCCCCCAGGCTGGAGTGCAGTGCTGTGATCTCTGCTCCCTGCAGCCTCTGCCTCCGGGGACAACCAATTCTTGTGCCTCAGCCTCCCAAATAGTTGGGATTACAGGTGTGCCCCATCTGGCCTGGCTAATTTTTTTATTTTTAGTAGACACAGGGTTTCACCATGTTGGCCAAACTGGTTTCAAATTCCTGACCTCGGGTGATCCTCTGGCCTTGGTATCCCAAAGTGCTGGCATTGTAGGTGAGAGCCACAGTGCCCAACCAAAAACTAGTATATTTTAAATTTTCATATTGATGTACGTTATTTATCAAAATGAGCTTAGTTTTTCTTGGTGCTGACCTTCTAGGATTCCATTTAAGACAGTAGCTGAAAATAGTAGTTTCAACTACTGCCTTAAATGGAATCCTAGAAGAAATAATATTTTCAACTTTTATATGTAAGGGATCCTATTAGATGCTCAAAATCTCAAAGTGAATGTTGTCAGCATTTGTTATTTGAATACATACAGACGCCAATTAATTATTTTTATTTTCTTCTTAGCAGTAGAGAAATTATTATTTATTTAAATTTATTAACAGATTTTGTTTTGTAGCAGTAGCTGAATTTTTTCTAAATATACCTAAACATCAATTAAAACACATAATTTTCTTAATAAGTTCAGTTAAAAGTACTCAGAGGAGTTAATGGCCAGAATGTTTGTTTTATTTGACATCTATTTTCTAGGATTGGCCTACTGGAACTACAACAACTTGGCATAATTAGGGAAATTATGTGTTTAAGTGTAAACATATGATATGATACCAATTACAAAAAGTTTTGAGGACATACAAAAACACTCACTATGTATGTGTGTTTCCATATGTTTACTATATATATGTGTTTCCATATATGGTAAATTTTTAAAAACAAGGTTGTGAATACTCACCACTAAATTTATGATAGTGGTAGTCTCATTGAAAGAAGGGTAATGGGAGCAGAGAAGAGACTCCAGCAGTTTCAGTCAACCTATCTATCTATCTATCTATCTATCTATCTATCTATCTATCTATTATCTATCTATCTATCATCTATCTATCTATCATCTATCTATCTATCTATCTATCATCTATCATCTATCTATCTATCTATCATCTATCTATCTATCATCTATCTATTGTCTATCTATCTATCTCTCAATTATCTATCCATCCATCCACCCATCCTGTAAGAGAAAACTTGCTCTGTAATTATGCATTTTTTTATCTTTGGAGTTGTTTCATAAAATATCAGATAGGTCATTCTTTCAAGAAAGAAGAGAGAGAGGGAAGAATATAAGAAACTCGTTGATTCGTAATGTCATGAAAATGACAAAGACACAGCTTACAGCCAAGGAAAGTAAAAACAATTTAGTGTGTTTAGGGGACACAGAAGAATTGTTCTCCTCTGAATTAGTATCTATATGGAAAATAGCAATTAACGCTCAAACTGTAATAGATTCAAGAAGCTCTCCCTTACTGAGAGGCATGCAATTAAGTCTTTGTTAATATAAGCCATTCAATTAAGAATTGAATTTTATTTAATGTTTTCCTCTTTAAATTCATCCTTTATTTTGTGAATTTTGAAATAGTAAATTTTATTAATATTTCCATTTTCTAAATAAATATGTTTTCATTTTATGAATGATAAAATGGTCACATTCTGAGAGGATTACTAATGGTCATATTTAGTGATATATGCATTCAAATTAATTCAAATATATATGTATGTGTGTGTGTGAATAAATGTATACATATATATAGATACATGCACACACACACACATATATTCTTAAATTAGATAAAACATTATTATTCACTAATTTCTAGCTACCTAAATCTGGATTAAGTTTAAAGACTTATACTTCTGTTTCAATCAAGTATAATTGATCATTTTAAAATCTAAACCTGAATCAAATATTTAGTATAGAACAAGTATGGGCTTCCAGGACTTTTTCTAAAATCAGAAATACTTGTTAGGAAGGAGAAATGACAATAATGTCTTGCATGTTTTTAAATGCTCTTCTCTGGTAATTAGTTATGTTGAGTATTTATCTAACCAAATTAAGAAATAATCTTAAAAATGAAGGCCAGGTGCGGTGGCTCAAGCCTGTAATCCCAGCACTTTGGGAGGCCGAGGCCGGTGGATCACGAGGTCATGAGATCGAGACCATTCTGGTCAAAATAGTGAAACCCCGTCTCTACTAAAGATACAAAAAATTAGCTGGGCATGGTGG
>CAUYOR010102162.1:0-30992 GCA_963573925.1 Callimico goeldii | reverse complement strand
TTTTAATAGAGATAGGAGTTTCACCTATTGGCCATGCTGAGCTTCTTCTATAAAATATGACATATATGCTCATTTAGGTATGGTCATGGATTACTGATCACATTATACTGTGTTCATCCATTTGAGAAATCTTTGCTGGTTCCCAGCTATCTATGGGATAGAATCTAAATGACTGTCATCCAGATCTCAGCTTAAATATGAGCACATACTTCACACAACCTCTCCGGGCCCATTTCCTTTCAAGGTGTGTCACCCTCGCTGCATCCCTAGGCCTTTCTATCACATGTCCCTGTTTTATTCTTTTGATAGTATTACCGATTTTCTTATGTATTCACCTATCTTGCTTACTGCTGTATCTCAGTACTTAAAACCACACCTGTTACGTAGTGTTGTCCTCTGTAATTGTGGATGACTTGGCTTGCAATTAAAGACCTTCCACAAGACTCTTGGGAATAAAATGATTCCCAAAGGACATTGTGGCACCCCCTCCCCTACCTAGAATGGTTCGAATACAATTCTGCCAGGGAGCAAAGAGCTGGAGCAGAAGACCTCTTAAGGTCCTTTCTGCTTTTCAGAATTGTTTGACCTCTCCCCATGTCTATTTGCCACTGGGAATATCTGTCATTTGCCAGATGAAACAATGAGACAGCAGCACGTTCCATTTCCTTGCGAAGCCTTAAGCCTGTGCAAAATTGTACAATCTTGTCACGCGGTTGAAACTCAATTCTTGGAAGGGAAGGAAGGAGAGAGCTTTTTATACTCAAGAACTAAGACTAAAATATATAAAGACAAATAACAATGCTGGCAGTAAGTATAGTCAGCCTCTCTGACAGCAAAATTCAACTTTTAAAAATCAGGCAATTCTTCAAACTAGAGCTAGACTTCAGGAAATTAGGGTTTGCGTTCAAGTGGGCACCTTACAATTTCATAAAAATTGTCTAAGCTATTTCTCTGCTGTGGACTTTGGAAGATAATGATGCACTTAATGTTTCTGATTATGTTGCTGGCAAATCAGGGATCATGAAATAATTGGAGATACAAGACTGAAAGGCATTTTGGAAAGAAAGAAATCAGAGGCAAACCTGCGAGAATTGTGTCCGAGGCTAATGGGCTGGGCCAGGCCTTCACACCACGCCCTGCCCCACTCTGACTTCTACTTCAGATCCTTCCAGTCAAGTTCTACCAAAAAGGGCAGAACATCCTGAGTCCACACCTACCAAAATTGTTCTGTTTTGAAATAGGTGATTTTTAAGGGCAAGAACTCCCTGCTGTGTGACAAATGTTGTAATGGGTGAAAACAGCAGGGAGGCCCTGTGAGAGCAAAGGTTCACTGTGCCTTCCACACCAAGATTAGTCCAAGTCAAGGATAAGGATGTTCAACAAGAGAACGTAGGTCTTCTCCCCTAGCAAGTAGTCTCCACTAGTTTAAGTCCAGAGATGTCTTGCTTTAAGAATACCCAGCATAAGAAAATCAGATCCTACAAACTTAGAAGGAAGCCCAATGTCAACCCTCTCTCATTTCAGCCAAGAGGAAACTAAGGCTCCAACACACTGAATGCCATGTCCCGGGGGATTCACCTGAGCCCAGACAGGATCCAGGATCTTTTTACTCCCAATTACAGTGATCAACCATCCTGGTTTTCCCAAAACCGTACCCGTTTTAGCATGACAAGGCTTTTATCTGTCTTCCAGTTTCTGATCTGACATGTAAGGAGTTTGGAAGGCATCACTCTGTCCTAGTAAAAACCTAAACAAACTGAAAAATTAATAATTCTCAGATCCATCAGAGAAGGAAGGTTCATGGGGCAAACAACTGCCCCAAAATTTGGACACTCAGACAGGCACAGACAAAAAATTACAACTTACCAGAGCAGAATCCCATGAGCAGAAAGAAACCTCTGTGGGAACCAGTATTGCAGCAAGATGACCTTAACTGTAATTGATGAATTGCTAGAGGCTCAGCGTGGACAAGCCTGAGAGTTAAAAATTCCAGGCACCCCGAGTTATAGGCAGGCCCTCACACTTCTATGAGTCTTATCTCTAGAAGCCTACCAGGTTCTCACAGTGAAGGCAGAAGAAAAGTCCCCTCATGCTTACAACAGAAAGACAGGGAAAGCAGCCGCTGCGAAATACACCAGGGTATTCTGTCCTTCTTAGGAAGGCTTGCCTGCAAGAAAAACTGTTTTACCAGAGCTTAACCTATCGAGATTGTACCAGAGTCCAACCTAACTGGGAAAAGGAAATACCCAACTGCATCCCACGCCGGCCCTCCATATGGGGGAAGGAAATACACAACTCGGGCCACCTCTAACCATCCTGTCCCACATAATGTGGGTGACAGGGAACAACGGGGAACACTGAAAGTCACAGTCCATGGGCACAGGCTCACTAAAAGACCACAACCCAATTATAGGGCTAGAGAGCACCTCCCCCAGCCAGCACCTCACCACCACACAACTAAATGCCCATTTCCCTTCATCCAGGTGTGGCTATCAAGAAAAACATTGCAAGGCATACTGAAAGGCCACAAACACAATTTGAAGAGACTGAACGAGTGTCAGAACCAGTCTCAGGTTTGGCAGGATGGTTGGAACTATCAGACAAAGTTAAGGCAACTATGATTTACATGATGAGGGTTCTAATGGAAAAAATGACAACATGCAAGAACAGTGAGTAACATAAGCAGAGAGATGGAAATTCTAAGAAAGAATACAACAGAAATGCTAGAAATAAAAAGCATTGTAACTAACAGGCTAGGCACAGGGGCTCACACCTGTAATCCCAGCATTTCGGGATGCTAAAGTGGGAGAATTGCTTGAAGTCAGGGGTTCAAGACCAGCCTGGGCAACATAGTAAAATCTTTTCTCTATAAAAATGTTTTTAAAATGAGCCAGGAATGGTGTTATGTGCCAGTAGTCCCAGCTACTTGGGAGGCTAGGCAGGAGGACCGCTTGAGCCCAGGAGTTTGAAGCTGCAGTGAACTATGGCTGTGCCACTGCATTATAGCCTAGGCTACAGAGCAAGAACCTATCTCTAAAAATAATAAAAAATAAAATAAAAACCACTCTAACAGACATGAAGAATACCTTTCACGGGTTCTTGTGTAGACTGGACATGGCTGAGGAAAGAATCTTTGAGCTTAAGGACATGTCAATAGAAATTTTAAAACTGAAAATCAAAGAGAAAAAGGACTGAAAAAAAGCAATACAGAATATCCAAAAATGGAGGGACAACTACAAATGATATAGTAGCACACATGTGATGAGGATACCAGAAGAAGAAAGTCAGAAAGGAACAGAAGCAATACTTGAAGCAATAATGACTGGGAATTTCCCCAAAATTACTGTAAGACACCAAAGCACAGAGAACACCAAGCTGGACAAATCCCAAAAAAGAAAAAAAAAGATACACCTGGGCATTTACTTAGGTTATTTTTTTTTTCTGTTCTTTTTTTTTTGAGGGTCTGTCATCCAGGCTAGACTAGAGTACATTGGCCCAATCACCACTCACTGTAGCCTTGACCTCCTAGGCTCAAGCGATCTCCCACCTCAGCCTCCTGAGTAACTGAGACAACAGGTACATGCCTGTCTTGATTAAAAAAAACACAAAAGTTAACCAAAGTTTCGCCATGTTGCCCAGGCTAGTATCAAACTCCTGGGCTCAAGCAATCCTGCCACTTCAGCCTCCCAAAGTGCTGGGATTACAAGCATGAGCCTAAAAGTTAAACTGCAGAAAACCAAAGTTTAAAAAACTCTTAAGAAACCAAAGGCAAAAAAAAAATTCTTACCTATAGAGAAGCAAAGATAAGAATTATATCTGACTCTTTAAAGAATATTCAAGCAAGAAGATAATAGAATGAAACATTTAAAATGTTAAGAAAAAGAAAACTCACCAACCTAGAATTCCATATTCTGTGAAATTATCCTTCAAAAGTAAAGGAGAAATAAAGACTTTCTCAGAAAAACAAAAATTAAGAAAATTTGTTACGAGCACACCTGCCTTGTAAGAAATGCTAAAACTCTGTCTAACAAAATTATAAACACCAGAAACTCAGATTTACATTAATAAAGAACATTAGAGAAGGAATAATTGAAGGTAAATTAAAATCTCTTATTTTCTCATTCTTAAATGATCTAACAAATAATAGCTTGTTCAAAATAATAATAGCAACCATGTTATCAATGACTACATCTAATGCATAAGTGAACTGAATAACAGCAATGCTGCAAGAAATGGAAGAGAGGATATGAGTTATTATAGGGTACTAGCATTACCTGGGAAGCAATATAGTATTATTTGAAAGTGAACTTGGATTCGTTGTAAATGTATATTGCAAACTGTAAGCCAACTACTTAAAAATTTTAAAGTATACACTTTCTAGCATATGGATATGCTAAAAAAAAAAGTAGCATTACATAAAATGCTCGATTAAAACCAAAAAAGGTAGAAAAATAATGGAAGACAAATAAGAACAAAGAATAAATAGAAAACATTAACAAAAACTGGTAGATATTAATTCAACTATATCAACAATTACTTTATATACCAATAGCCCAAACACACAAACTAAAAGACATCATGACTAGGTGCAGTGGCTCATGCCTGTAATCCCAGCACTTTGGGAGGCCAAGGTGGGTGGATCACTTGAGGCCAGGAGTTCAAGATTAGCCTGGACAACATGAGGAAACCCTGTCTCTACTAAAAATACAAAAAATTAGCCAGGCACAATGGCACATTCCTGTAATCCCAGCAACAAGGGAGGCTGACGCATGAGGATATCTTGAACCTGTGAGGCAAACGTTGCAGTGAGCAAAGATCACACCACTACTGCACTCCAGCCTGGGTGACACAGCAAGTTTCTGTCTCAAAAAAAAAAAAGAAGATATCATGCCTATAGTCAACAAAACTGTATTATAGACTTAAAAGTTCACTAAGAGTGTAGATTTTAAGTATTCTTAACATAAATAATATAATAAATAAGAAGAGTGGGAAGAAACTTTTGGAGGCCACACATACGTTTATGGCATTGATTGTGGTGATGGTTTCCCATGTGTTTGCTTATCTTCAAGCCAATCCAGGTTGTACACATTAATTACGTATATTTCATATTGTCGGAGATCAGTTAACTACATTTATATGGGTCCATTTTCTGAGCTCTCTCTTCTGTTCCGTTGATCTCTTTGTCTGTTCTTCCACAAATATCACACTGTCTTGAATTGAATACTATGCCTTTATAGTTAAGTCTTGAAGTTGGGTCATGTCAGTCCTCCAACTTTGTTCTTTCTTTTACTGTACATATTTACAGTGAACATGACGTTTTGACATACAGTCATGCATCACTTGACAATGGGACATGTTCTGAGAAATGCATCAGTAGGCGATTCAGCATTGTAAGAACATCATAGAGTGTAATTACACAAATCTAGATGGTATAGCCTACTATACATCTAGTCTATATGCTGTAGCCTATTGCTCTGAGGCTACAAACCTGGATAGCATGTTACTGTACTGAACACTGCAGGCAACCATAACATAACGGTAAGCATTTGTGTATCTCAAGATATCCAAACATAAAAATGGTACAGTAAAAAAATTTTCCTAAAAGATAAAAACTGGGTGCAGTTGTATAGAGCACATACCATGAATGGAGCTGTGGGACTGGAATTTTCTCTGGCTGA
The DNA here is from genome assembly GCA_963573925.1 of Callimico goeldii. NCBI lineage: Eukaryota > Metazoa > Chordata > Mammalia > Primates > Cebidae > Callimico > Callimico goeldii. The sequence goes on along the minus strand of CAUYOR010102162.1, from coordinate 25,314 downwards.
GCCAGTGAGTGAGTGGTGAGTGAAAGTGAAGACCTAGGACATTACTATACACTACTGCAGACTTTATCAACACTGTACATTTATGCCATGCTGAATCTATTTTTTTAAAGTTTTTCTTTTTTCAATAATCAACCTTAGCTTACTATAACATTTTTTACTTTACCAGCTTGTAAATTTTTTTAGTGTTTTAACTCTTTTGTAATAACAACTTGAAACACAAACACGTTTTACAACCTTATTCTTTTTATCTTTATTCTATAAGCTTTTTTCTATTTTTAGAATTTGTTATTGGCTTTTTAACATATATATATATTTATATTTATTTATTTACGTGTGTGTGTGTGTGTGTGTGTGTGTGTGTGTGTGTGTGTATACACACACCTAATTGCACTTTAGGTTCTGGGGTACATGTGCAGAATTCGCAGGATTGTTGCATAGGTACATACATGGCAATGTGGTTTGCTGCCTTCATCCCCCATCACCTATATCTGGCATTTCTTCCCATGTTATCCCTCCCCAACCACCCTACCCTTTGCTGTCCCTCCCCTGTTCCCCCCACAACAGACCCTAGTGTGTGATGCTCCCCTCCCTATGTCCATGTGTTCTCATTGTTCAACACCTGCCTATAAGTGAGAACATGTGGTGTTTGATTTTTCTCTTCTTGTGTCAGTTTGCTGAGAATGATGGTTTCCAGATTCATCTGTACAAAGGACACAAACTCATTGTTTTTGACGGCTGCATAATATTCCATGGTGTATATGTGCCACATTTTCCTTGTCCAGTCTATCATCGATGGGCATTTGGGTTGGTTCCAGGTGTTTGCTATTGTAAACAGTGCCTCAGTGAACATCCATGTGCATGTGTCCTTATAATAGAAAAATTTATGATTCTTCGGATATATACCCAGTAATGGGATTGCCGGGTCAGATCAAATTTCTATTTTTAGGTCCTGGAGGAATCACCACACTGTCTTCCACAATGGTTAAACTAATTTACACTTCCACCAACAGTGTAAAAGTGTTCCTATTTCTCTACTACCTCTCCAGCATCTATTGTCTCCAAATTTTTTAATGATCACTGGTGTGAGATGGTATCTCAATGTGGTTTTGATTTGCATTTCCCTAATGACCAGTGATGAGCCTTTTTTCATAAGTTTGTTGGCATCATATATGACTTCTTTGAAAAGTGTCTGTTCACATCCTTTGCCCACTTTTGAATGAGTTTATGTGTTTTCTTCTTGTAAATCTGTTTTAGTTCTTCATAGATTCTGGATATTAGCCCTTTGTCAGATGGGTTGATTGCAATTTTTTTTTCCATTCTGTTGGCTGCCAGTTCACTCTAATGATCACTTCTTTTGCTGTACAGAAGTTCTAGGGTTGAATTAGATCCCATTTGTCTATTTTGGCTTTTGCTGCCAATGCTTCGGGTGTTTTAGTCATGAAATCCTTACCTGTGCCTATGTCCTGAATGGTTGCGCCTAGGTTTTCTTCTAGGGTTTTTATAGTGTTATGTCTTATGTGTAAGTCTTCAATCCATCTGGAGTTAATTTTAGTGTCAGGTGTAAGGAAGGGGTCCAGTTTCTGCTTTCTGCACATGGCTAGCCAGTTTTCCCAATACCATTTATTAAATAGGAAATCATTTTCTCTTTGCTTGTTTTTGTCAGGTTTGTCAAAGACCAGATTGTTACAGATGTGTGGCATTTCCTCTGAGGCCTCTGTTCTGTTCCATTGGTCTATATCTCTGTTTTGGTACCAGTACCATGCTGTTTTGATTACCGTAGCCTTGTAGTATAGTTTCCAGTCCGGTAGCATGATCCCTCCAGGTTTGTTCTTTTTGCTTAGGATTGTCTTGGCTATGTAGGTTCTCTTTTGGTTCCATATGAAGTTTGAGGTGATTTTTTCCAGTTCTGTGAAGAAAGTCATTGGTAGCTTGATGAGGATAGCATTGAATCTATAAATTACTTTGGGCAGTATGGCCATTTTCATGATATTGATTCTTCCTAACCATGAGCATGGAATTTTTTCCATCTATATCTTATGTTTAAATTATAACGAAAATGATTAACATAATTATAACATCATAAAGGTTTTTATAACTTTCCAAATAATTTCGTATTAAAAAAGTTATTCTCACCACACCACTCTAAAGTAAGATAGTTTTAAGCACTTGATAGATTAGAAAATCTAGTCATGAAATTGGAAATTGCTTTGCCTCATTTTCGTAGGCATTGTGTAGTTTGGTTTAATTTGTATCTTAATACTTATGTTGTCCTTTATGGTAAGAAGGACAAAAATATTTTATTGTCATTTTCTGTTTCTGTGTTCCAGCTGAAAAAGCTGGATTGGGGGAGTTTTGCAGTAAATCATCCATATTTGTCTAGTGACTAAATAGTGGAACAGCAGGGACTTGAAGAGCACAACAGCTACATAGAATCTAAGAGTTCTGAAGTTATTCACACCTTGGCTCCAAGCCAGTCCTGAAGCTGAATATATGTGTGACTTGGGGCAAATCACCTCCTGAGTTCAGTTTTGTATCTTTAAAATGGGAATAAGTTCACATAAAATCTAAATGGATGATGGTTGTTCATGTTTGCCTAGATAGTGCTTGGCAATCTGCATAGCCCTAGGAAATCTCCAAAATGCTAGGTATCTCTTAAGTTTCTGATGACACAACTCCTTTAAAAAAATGTTTAAAACGATTATCCTCAAAGTTAGAATTGTTTACCAACAGTAGTTGGTATCCTGACTTAACTATTGAATAAATGTTGTTTTCCACAGATGTTGAGATAGTGCATAAATCTTGAATTTACCTTCTTAATAGTCTGAAAATTTACTTTGATACTTTAACATACTTTTATCTTCCTTGGTGTCTGTCACAGAGCACTGCCAAAAGCTGTCAATCAGGGATATTGAGGTGTGTTTGAAATACACATGTGCAAACACACATAATTTCAAGGGACCATGTTATGGGAAAGGAGATGGTGTGATAAAGAAATATTATTGAATAAAGAAATATTCATTGTCATTATGCTTGAGTTAGCACCCATGAAGTTTTCAGTAGCTCTGACCTTGGTGACTCTGTGCAGCTGAACTTGAGCCAAAAGACCTGCATTTGCATTTGTATTCTCAACAGAAAGTTTTAGATGTGTTATTTCTGTTTCTGCCTGTAAAAATCCAGCTCATACATTTCCCTTGTGGGTAAGGACATAGATTGGTTAATATCGTCTGAACCAGATCTATCTTTCTGCTGTTTTTATTACAGAATTTTACTTCCATTTGACTCCTAGGTGAGCAGAAAAATACTTCTTTTTTTAAGAATGAAAATAATCACCCATTTTTGTTATTTCTTACAGAAGTCCATGTTGTGAGATTTTTAAAATATGGATTCAGGGACTTTAATAGCTAAAAGAGACTTTGAAGGTCATTTAATCACACGTTTTTATTTTAGAAATTGGGTCACTAAGGCTCAGGGAAGGGAAGGGAATTTCTGCAGTGGTAACCAGACCAGTATCCAGGGGTGCTGACTTTCAGTCTATCACAATTTCCATAAATAACAGGGTTGCACCTATAATCAACTGTGTTTTTTAAGATTTAAGAAGTAAAAGGATTAATCAGAAAACCACTTACAGGCAAAGCTTGGAGAGATTGCTAGGTTGATTCCAGACCACCACACACTCACACGCACACACAAATGAATATAGCAATAAAACAAGTCATGTGAATGTTTTCATTTCCTAGTGCATGTAAAGTTTTGTTTATACTATACTGTACTCTATTAGGGTATAATAGCATTATGTCTAAAAGCAATGTAAATACCTTAATTAAAAAATACCTTATTGCTAAGAAATGCTACCAATCATCTGAGCCTTCAGTGAGTAGTGATCTTTTTCCTGGTGGAGGGCCTTGCCTTGATGTTGATGGCTGCTGACTGATCAGTGTGGTGTTTGCTGAAGCTTGGACGGGCTGCAGCAATTTTGTAAGACAACAATGAAGTTTGCCTCCTTGATGGATTCTTCCCTTCACAAAAGATTTCTCTGTAGCATGCCATGCTGTTTGATACGGTATTTCCCACAGTGGAACTTCTTTCAAAATTGGAGTTGATTTTTTTGAATCCTGCTTCTACTTTATCAACAAAATTTATGGAATATTCTAAGTCCTTTGTTGTCATTTCAACAAATTTTCACAACATCTTTATCAGAAGTAGATTTCAGGTCAAGAAACCACTTTATTTATCTATAAGAAGCAACTGTTCATTCACTGAAGTTTTATCATGAGACTGCAGCAATTCAGACACATCTTGAGCTTCTGTTTGTTCTAATTATCTTGCTGTGTCTACCATATCTGCAGTTACTTCTTCCTCTGAAGTCTTAAACCCCTCAAAGTTATTCATGAGGGTTGAAATCAACTTCCAAACTCCTATTAATGTTGCTATTTTTACTTCATTCCATAATCACAATTTTTTTTGAGATGGAGTCTTGCTCTGTTGTCGCTAGCTGGAATGTACTATCATGATCATGGCTCACTGCAGCCTCCACCTTCTGGGCCCAAGTGATCCTCCCAAGTAGCTGGATCAACAGGTGTATACCACCACACCTGACTTTTTTTTTTCACTTTTTGTAGAAATGGGGTCTCCCTCTATTGCCCAGGCTCATCTCAAACTCCTGGGTTCAAGAGATACTCCTGCCTTGGCCTCCCAAAAATCTGGGATTATAGACATAAGCCACTGTACCTGACCACAAATGTTCTTAATGAAACCTAGCATGGTTAATTATTTTTAGAAGGTTTTTAATTTACTTTACAAAGGTTCATCAGAGGAATCACTATCCATGACAGCAATAGCATTACTAAATATATTTCTTATGAAACTTGAAAGTCAAAATTATTTACAGATCCATGGGCTGCTGAATGGATGTTGTGTCAGTAGGTATGAAAACAACATTCATTTCCTTGTACATCCTCATCAGAGTTCTCAGGTGACATTGTCAATGAGGAGTAATATTTTGACAGAATTTTTTTCTGGGCAGTAGGTCTTAACAGTGGGACTAAAATACTCACCAGACCATACTGCAAACAGATATGCTATCATTTATGCTTTCTTGTTTCATTTCTAGGTGAAGGATAGTAGGATTTTTGAAATGATCAGTGACCATTGGCTTCAACTTAAAGTTACCAGCTGCATGAGCTCCTAATAAGGGAGTCAGCCTGTCCTTGAAGCTTTAAAGGCAGGCATTGACTTTTCCTCTTTAGCTATGAAAGCCCTATATGGCATCTTCCAAAAGAAAGCTGTTTGGTATATGCTGAAAATACACTGTTTAGTGTAGCCACCTTCTTTAATGATCTCAGATAGATCTTTTAAATATCTTGCTGTAACTTCCTGCATTTTTATGTTATAGAGATGGCTTTGGCTGGGCACGGTGGCTCATACCTGTAATCCCAGCACTTTGGGAGGCCAAGCAGGTGGATCATGAGGTAAAGAGATTGAGACCATCCTGGCCGACATGGTGAAACCCTGTCTCTACTAAAAATACAAAAATATTAGCTGGGCATAGTGGTGCATACCTGTAGTCCCAGCTACTCTGGAGGCTGAGGCAGGAGAATTGCTTGAACCTGGGAGGTGGAGGTTGCAGTAAGCCTAGGTCACGCTACTACACTTCAGCCTGTTGACTGGTGACAGAATGAGACTGTCTCAAAAAAAAAAAGAGAGAGAGAGAGAGAGAGCTCCCCCCACCCCCCCGCCACTTAAACCTCATGTACCGACATCTGCTAGTCTCCTACTTTTCTCTTGTAAGCTCCCTCATGTCTCTTAGCTTTCAAATAATTGAAGAGAATTAGGGCCTTCCTCTGGATTAGGTTTTGGCTCAACAGCAGGTTGTGTCAAACTTTCTCCATATCAACAATAAGACTTTTGGTTTCTTACCATTCATGTGTTCACTGGAGGAGCAATTTCAATTTTTCTTTTTTGAGAACTTTTCTATTGAATTTACAACTTGGCTGTTTGGTGCAAGAGGCCTAGTTTTTGGCCTATTTTGACTTTCTGCATGCTTTCCTAACTAGGCTTACTCATTGCTAGCTTTTGATTTAAAGTGATAGATGTGCAACTCTTTCTTTCAAACTTGAATACTTAAAGCTCATTGTAGGGTATTAATTGGGCTAATTTCAATAGTATTATGTCTCAGGGAATAGGGAGTCCCCGAGAGAGAGATGGAAGAATGGCTGGTTGGTGTAGCAGTTCACAACATTTATAGATTCAGTTTGTCCTCTGCTAGTGGCCCCAATATAATTATAACAGTAACGTCGAAGACCACGGTCACAAGTCACTGTAACAAATATAATAATAATAATGAAAAAGCTTAACGTATTTTGAGATTTATCAATATGTAACACAGATACACGAAGTGTGTGCATACTATTGGAGAAATGGTGCCAATAGACTTCCTGGATGCAGGGTCACCACAAACCTTCAATTTGCAAAAAACAAACAAACAAACAGAAACAAATTGGGAAGCATAACAATATGAAATGCAATAAATAAGGTATGCCTGTTTTTGAAAGATGGAGAAATGAATGCTCAGAGCATTTCAGCCAAATCCTACAGGGTAGTTATTGGCAGAACTGGGGCTAGAATTCACATTTCTAGACTCCCAATTCAGGGCTGTCTCCAATCCACATTGTTTAAGGAAACATGCCCAGAAAGAGACTTTACTCCCACTAATAGTTTTTGGATGTCATTAGTACCCCATTCTTCTTGGCTTCTTCCTTTTGTATCTTTGATAAAAAGCCATCCTGTACACAACTTAACACCTCTGCTGTGACCTGGGTGACACCTAATGGTGATGAATCCTTTACCAAGGTGATTCACAGCTCTCTTGTGCAAGATGAGGGAGCTTATGGGACTCTGCTTTTGTATAGTTGCAAGCCACTTGTTTGCCTTTCTGTGTCTGGAAGAGTCAACAGTGATTACTCTGCTGATGTATGATCTGATTAGTGGTGCTAGGGCTGCTGCTCTCCACAGGGAACAATAAATCCCAGCAAGGCCTGCCCCATTCTCTGCCACGATGCCTGGGAGCCTTCCCATTTAACCTTCAGCTATAAGTCTGGCTCATCATCAAGCTTTCAGATACTATAGAAATAGTTTTGTATTATCACTTAAGGACTTTCCTTAAAAACTACATAGAACTGCTGTAATTTTACCATATATGCCTATGTCTGGCTTAAGATGCTCAGGTTGAAATTTTCTGAGATCTATCAAGAATTTTCTTGATCTTGTCTCATTGCTTTCTTAGTACACTTAGTGTTGGTGTAGCTTTCTGGCATCTGCACAGGTATGAAGTCAGACGTGAGCAGACTTGAATTTGGAACTTCATTCTTCCACTTGTTAGTCACGTGACTGAGTGCATTACTTAAAATTCTGTGAGCCTCAGTTCTTAATCTATAAAAATGGGAATAGCAATAGCATATAACCTATAAGAACTTGTGATAATTAAATGAAAATCATGTAACAAACTTAATGCAGTGTCTGATATATAATAAATGATCAATAAGTAGGCTAATGATGAAGATGATGACAATGATGATAACTGCATGACATGTTTTTTTGTAAGTATATTCCCTGCAACCTTTATCAAAGCAAGAATAATGTCTGATACTTTGTTTCTCTTCTTCTCCCCATAGCATTCAGCATAAATGCAATTCATGAATGAAAGAACATATACTTATTTAATAATATCAGTTCTTATGAATTGATATCCAGATAGTCTAAGGTGATCTGCTCTTAGTCCTGGAGAACATTATGATCTATTTGTGTAGATGGAATATGTTCACTTTTGTCATTCAGCAGTCAATAATCTCCTCAGTGCTACATGTTGTACTAGGTGCTAAGAAAGAATACAGAGACAAAGAACAGAGTTCCTGTTTTTAACAAGTTCACAGCTTAGTATGGCCAAACAGATGTTGATGTTACATATGTATTGAGACAGAAGCAAGGAAGTATAAAGATACTAAGTATTACCAAAGCCTAGAGCAGTAGGGAGGGACAGTTTGTGGGTAGAGAGAAACCACTTGAAAACGGATTATTGAGTTAGGAGGTACAGCATTATGTCTATGTATCATCAAAGTAAAAAATAATAGCGATAAAACAATACATACGTTTGTGCTTTTGCAAATGCATTATGATGAGAATGCTAATTTTTCACACTCTGAATTTGTGTAACCAATAATCGTGCGTATTAAAGGGTAGCTCTGTTCTCTGACAACATTAGCAACTACTCTCCAAAAGGAGAACTTGAATATATGTTGTTTTCACTGTAAGCAGATTCAGAGGAATTCCTCTTTCTATGTTACTTTCAAAAAAGAAAAGATCAAATGATGATTAGCTTTTCAAAATCAATGTTCCTTCCATCTCAATTATCCATCACAAATAACACCATAAATCTTCAAATTGCATATTCTAAACATGAATACAGAGAAGATCTAGGCTGATGAAGGGACAGAGGCCTCACTTGGGATGGATCACAGTGCTTTTCTGTGTTTCCATTTCATCATCTACAGACAGGATCTTTAATGCGGTACTAACTTCCCTGACTAAATAACATAAACTAGTAGGCACCTTTTATGTTGAAATATACTTTTTATACCTTTTATGTTGAAATATAAAAGGTATAAAAACTCAGTTTATCATCATCATTGCTATTTTGGCTGAAAGTTTATTTAGTGAGAAAGTGCTTACTTTTGGCTTATCTTGGGCTTCTAGAGAGTGACATTTCCAACAATATTTGCATTTATGTAAAATTTATTTACTGCTTGTCTTAGTGGAGGCTCTTGAGGTTGCAGATAATAGATACTGATTCTAACTAATTTAATCCAAAAAGCGGTAATGTTGAAAAAATACAGGGGGATAAGATTGAATTTAAAAGCAGTACATGCAGCTAGGTCTTATAAGGGACTGGAACGAGGATCTAGGGCTTCGTGGCCATCTGCTTTCTTTATCTATTTACTATCTAAGTCAAAAGGAACTCTCCAAAATGGTGTTTCCATAGCCCTCAGCTCCTATCATCTCACACCATTCAGAGAATCCAAATGTCCAAATGAGAGAATCTGACAGACGGATCCCGGGTCATATGTACATCCATGGTCCAGTCAGAACTGGAGGATGGGTTTATTTGGTACAAACTTCATTGCAGAGGAATGTGTGTGTGCATGTGTGTGCACACATGGATGTGTATGTGTGTGGATGTGCAGCCTCAGAAAGGGTAAGTCAGTCATGGACTAGGCAGATAATCTAGATAATATTCACTCTAGAGGAAAGCAGTTCAGATACCAGAGGTAGTTACAAAAGGATATTCCTGTAGAAGATTGAAGCAAAATGCTTGGGGGTTAAAGAATAAAGACAAGTTCAGGGTGGGCAGGAATTTATCAGTCAAGCTTCTGGGACTAGCAGCTGAGATGCTCAACTTCCTTGCAGCTTTCAGCGAGTACTCTGTGAAGGAGGATGCCCGGGGAAAAATTGCTCAGCAGGAAGGCTCACTGATTCTGGATGTTCCCTCCAAAGGGGCTGCCAAATGAGCGTATAGTTTGGAACCACATTGGGCATGCCAGCTGCAGATTTCCCAAAAGCCCACGGTGAAGCCTTTGGTAGAGAAGCCACATGCTCCCTTTCTTTGCCATCTGAAACCTCCTGATGGACATCCCCAGCAGGGAAATTCCTGGTGTTGCTTTTATTTCATAGAAACAGTGCTGCTTAAGGAAGGACACTAGGACTCTGACTGTGTGTCTCATGATTTACATTGGGGGTGAAAATGTCAGTAGAATGGAGTAATATAGACACTTTCCCCCTTCACACAGGGATTGCTTCTTGAGAAGTTTGCGCGAAAATCAAACTTGTATCATTCCAGTCATATTTTCTCTCTGGAGTAATTTTTGAGACTCTTCTGCATTTCTGATCGATCTTGCATTAGATAATCAATCTTTATGATTTGTTGTCTTGGGCTTTCGGTTACTTGGTCTTCCATTTGAAGAGAAAAATGACTTAAGAACATGCCTACATTTCCAACTTTATTACAAGACTACTCCATTTAAGTGTTTCTGAGCATATTAAACTCAAACTAACTATGCAAACTTCTCTCCTCTTACCAAGGTCCCTTTATCCCATCCTGGAACTTCTCTTGCCTTCTTCTGTGTAGAATGGAAGTGATGCAGGCTCTCGAAATGCCTATGTTTCCTTACTTCTTAGCTGTGTGACCCAAGCTACTTAAGCTCTCTATGCTTCAGTTTTGCCTTTGTAAACTATGCATAGTAATAATATCTGGGATTCCTCTGAGGAGTAAAGGACGTTTTGTATGTGAGCCTCTTAGAATGCTGCCTGGCAGGTGGTAAGCTCTCAGTAGATGCTAGCTATTGTAGTTATTGCCTATCTCTGTTAATGTTATCATCATTTACCAGACTTCTAAGCTAGAGAATTATTTCTTATTCCCTTCTCTCCATCAATTATTCATTATAATACCAGTAATAACAATGATCATTAAAATACCAGTGAACATTTGTTGAGCATTCACTTTATGCTGAGCCTTAATTTATACTAAGTAACCTCACACCATTTGCTTATTTAATCCTCTCTTGATAACAGTACCTTTATTTTACAGATGAGAAACATGAAACTCAGAGAGATGAGGTAACATGTGCAATATTACACAATTAGTGAATGGCAGAGCCATAATTTATTTCCAGATTCATCCAACTCCAAAGCTCTATTCACCACTACGGGATTCTGCAACCAAATTCAGTCTTTTTGCCTCTAAAATGTCTCTCAAATCAATTCCCCTCTCTCTATCCCAGCTTCTACAAATCTTTCTTCCAATCTTAAGGCAGTTTCCTATATGGTCACTTTGTCCCCAGCTTCTCCTTTCTCAAACCATCCTCCAATCCCCTCTCAAAGCGATTTCTTGAAAGTAGTCAGTGGGTCACAAACTTTCAGTGGTTCTTCATTTCTGAAATATATTGGTCCTTCATGGCCATCTCACCAACTTCTCTTCTGCTGTCCAGTATTCCCATGTTCCTGTGTAGGAGGAGAAACATCTTTTCCTCACCCATCACTGGGCTCTTGTTATAACAAAAGATAGGTTAAACAGAGAAAAACACACAATTTTGTCCAATATAGATTTAATGTAACATGAGAGTCTTCATAAGGGATTAGGGACCCAAAGAAATCTGTATGATAAAGTGATAAATCTGTTTATTTTTTAATGCTTGGGTTTTTGAAGTAAGAAGTAGATAGTTGAAGAGTATATGATCGAATGGTAATAAACTGGGGGAGGAAGAGACTTAGCAAGAGATGTTTGTTTAGATTATTCTCTGTGTCTTTGGATCTTTAGATGAAAGAAAGAGATGTTTCTTTCTTGGAGGTAAAGAAAAGGCATATCTTGAATGAGCTCCTTAGGAGAGAAGGGTGGGAGAACATCAGAATGACCTTCCTGTTTTTCCTTTTTCCCAAAGTTTTTCAGCTTAAAATATTGTGAGATAACAGATCCTGAACTCATCCTTGCCCTTGGTTCTTCTAATGTCCACATTAGAAGGCAACTTCTGTGGCCTTGCTCCAACCATCAGATCACCTTGATTGTCCTCTACTCTCCTCCTTATTACCTCGGTGGTCCTCTCCGATGTGGTTCAGATGGCTTTCACAAAGTGACTTTTTCTTTCCCTCTACTCTCACAACACTGTATTAATATATTTGTACATCAATTCAAATGGTGTATTATTGTTTGCTCTTTTTCCATATTTGTCTCCACCCCTAGACTGTGAATTCTTGGAAGGCAAAGAGTATAACTCAAACATCTGTGTTCCTAGCCAAATGCCTACCCATAACAAGTCTTCAAAAAGATTGAAATTCAGATTCCAGGGAGAAACAAGTAAATGAACTTACCCATGTGGAGAAAGTTTAAGTAACGTCACATGGTAGATTTAAGAAAAATAAATTTCAAAAACATGAAATTTTTTTCTTATTTATAATCTTGGTAGGCTTGGGCTTTTTTGGTTATATGGGTATTTAATTTTATTATTTATTTATTTAGAGATGGAGGCTCACTTTGCCACCCAGGCTGGAGTGCAGTGGCATGATCTCAGTTCACTGCAATCTCTGCCCTCCAGATTCAAGCGAGTCCCCTGTCTCAGTGTCCCAAGTAGCTGGGATTTTACACGTGCAAGCCACCACACCCAGCTAATTTTTGTATTTCTAATAGAAACAGGGTTTCACCATGTTGGTCAGGTTGGTCTCAATCTCCTGACCTTGTTATCCACCTGCCTCAGCCTCCCAAAGTGCTAGGATTACAGGTGTGAGCCACTGTGCCTGGCCAGTTATATGGTTTTTAAAAAGGGGACCTACTCTTGTACTCTAAGAGCTAATGTTTCTATAAAGAAGTTTGGAGCTCCACACAAAAGCCTTATCATTCTTCAAAGAGGCAGTTTTTTGAGTTTTGCTGCATAGAAGATTTAGGAGATGGTAATTAAAGTGATTAATAAGAGAATATGGGTGTTTAATAATCAGTTTACCAATTATTCATTGAAAGTGTGTACCTCCTAGATAGGAGAATCATTCATTTAAACAAATTTCATTAACTCTTGGATCTTATTTTCAAAGAGTGAATCAGGTTGGAGAGATCTTCTGAACAAAGGGTGGGAGAAGGAAGAATGGTTGGAAAGGTAGTCAGGAACCTGCTATCTTATTCATAGATCTTGTGGCATCAAATGTATTGCCTGCCACTTATCCTCGTGTGAGTAAGATCATATCACAGACCCTATTTGGGGCAACTTGCTGTGGTCCATGTGACTGTGCCCCATCTCATGGCCAGTTGGACCTCTTGTGGGAATCCAACCCATTTCGTGCGCTGGTTGGGCCGAGCATGAAGAAGGCTAGGGCCAGCCAACTTCCGATTGCAGGAATATGAACTGGGAAATAATAGGGAGACAATTAGGCAGTCAGCAGAGTGGGAGCAAATGCTGAGTGCATGAGGTAAAGCAGCATATTTTAGGGGTCACCTGCATCTGACTCAACTGGAATTCTTATCAAAATGCAGATTCTAAGTCTCCAGCTCCAGATTTCTGACTCATGGTTGACACATGCTCCCTGTTACTTACACTAAGGTTTAATACTCACTGCTATATTTCATGCTTCAAAAGCCATGGTGAGCCATGGACAGGCTTAAAGTACCAGAGAACAACCACCATGAATAAGCAGAGGCTCTGTCCGGGCAGATAAACATCTAATGCAAGTAATAGGTGTAACTTCTTTGGATATAGGAAACTCATTATGGCCAAGATTAAAGGGACAAGAAGTTCATTAGAGGAATATAAACTCGACTGCAAAATAAAAGGGAAGGGTTGGCTGGGTGTGGTGGCTCATGGCTATAATCCCAGTACTTTGGGAGATTGAGGCAGACAGGATCATTTAATTTCAGGAGCTCAAGACCAGCCTGGGCACTATGGTGAAACCCCTCCTTTACAAAAGAAGAAATACAAAATTTAGCCAGTCATAGTCCCGGCAAATTGGGAAGCTGAGGGGGAGGATTGCTTGAGCCCAGGAGGTTGAAGCTGCAGTGATCTATGATTATACCACTGCACTTCAGCCTGGATAACAATGAAATCCTATTTCTAAATTGATAGGTATGTAGGTAGGTAGGTAGGTAGGTAGGTAGGTAGGTAGGTAGGTAGATAGATAGATAGATAGATAGATAGATAGATAGATAGATAGATAGATAAAGTGGGGAACCAGACTCAGAAAGGGAAAGAACACAGGAAGAGTGTGGAGTACTGTGGATAACAAGTCCAGTCGTACCAGGACTGCTTCACTGTTGATATGAATGAACCCCAATTTATGCTTTCCCATCTTTGAATCATTCTACTCAAGCTTCATTGTCTGGGTGGCGGTGGTGGGAGAGTAAGAGTTCAGTTGGCCTAACTGAGGTCATATGCCCATACCACTGTCAAGAGAAAGCAGAAGAACCTGATTATCAGCATCGTTGTGTCTGCCTACCATGCAGGAAAGAAATTCACAAAAAAAGACTGAATTGTCCCTAAAGCATAAAAAGAGGATGCTAGATAGTCACCAAGCAACAAGTATCCTAGGGAGGAACATGGCATGTGTTGGAAGAGAAAGAGAAAGGACAGCATGTGGAGCATCAGATGAATGAGCAGAGGTCTTCAAAGTTCTGTTGCTGATATCTCTAGAGAGAGTTCATATACAGATCCACCTTCTGGGCCCTACTGAACTGGAGGCCCAGTTTTTCAGCTCTTTTATTTCTATATATGTGTCTTGTTCTGTTCAGCACTTATTTAACCATAGTGTGTCTCAAGTTCCTTGTGGCTAAAAACGAAATCGAACTTTTGAGCTGTGTCTTAAAAAGCTGAGTGGTCTTGAGCAATAAATGTCTATCTCCTTGGGTCTCAGTTTTACCATTTGCAAATTAAATAAGTTGGGCTTATTAAGCTCCCTATGTCCCCATTGTCTGCAGTTGTAGTCTCATATAATCAACTCCTGCTTTTTTTCTTTTTTTATCTCACTATTGATGATGACTATAAATGCAGCAAAGGAACTGCCAAATTCCAGAGAAAAAAAATTTTTGGTTTTTTTTCTTGGTCAAACTCTCAATTTGTCTTGGAAAATAGAAATGAAAACAGCATTACAGTGCTCCCAGCTAAGGCTTGGGTGCTGTGGCCTGAATGCACCATGTCTGGTGGGAAAATGACATTGAAGTTGGTGTCTGATGCTCCAGAGTTCCCATAATGGAGAAGCCCTAGGGACTATAGCACCCAATAGTTACCATGGCGGTAAGGCCTTACCTGTATTTTTCTATTTAACAAGAGAAAAATCATTAAACATGGTTTTCTTAGCTTTTACTGGCTGTGAAATTTAGTAACAGAATTGGGACATACATCTGCTTCTTGAGTGTCTCTTGAGAATTAAAGAAGTAGTCTGTGAAAACGGAGAATACAAAGGAAATGGATTTTATTATTCCACCTGCAGAAGGGGACTAAAATATTAATCAGCTCACTTTTGTTTTTAAATGTAGTCATTGCTGATTTTGAATTGTATTTTGAGTTCTCGGGATGAATAAATTAGACATGTAATCTGTCCTTTGTCTTGGACAGGAATTACAAACTTTGATGCTTATAAGGAATAAGCACGACATGAAAGAATGAAGCAACTGGTGCTACAGGGAGTAGCAAGGAGGACACTTGCCCTATGTAAAAGAATGTCTGAGACTCAACTCCAGCCAGTTATTGTGATTTGGGAATGCCGATCTCGTAATGCTTCATCATCTGATTTTTTAAGATCACCTAGAATTTGGAATTTTTATGTAAATTATTCTGATTTTTAAATTTTGGCAATTAGTTTGCTTAAAAACCAAATAGAATGTTCTGCACATTCATACCTGTGTTGCAAATGACAGGATTTCATTCTTTGTATAGCTAAATAGTACTACATTTTGTATATATACCACATTTTCTTTAGCCATTTATCCATTGACGGACACTAAGGTTGATTAAGTAAAGTAAACCAGGCACTGAAAGACAAATACTGCATTATATCACTCACGTGTGGAATCTAAAGAGTTAATCATATAGAAGTAGAAAGCAGAATAGTGGTTACTACTTGGCAGTGGTTATGGGACTAGTGCTGAGAAGACTGGTGGTGGTGAGTGGGGAAGAGGATGGGGAGAGGTTGACCAACAGGTACAAAGTTGCAGTTGGATAGGAGGAATAACTTCCTATGTTCCATTGCATAGTAGGGTTACTATAATTAACAATAATGGTTTGTAGATTTCTAAAGAGTTAGAAGAGCAGATTCTAAATGTTCTCAACACAAAGAAACCACAAATGTTTGAAGTCATGGATCTGCTTATAACCCTGATTTGGTCATTATCCTATATACACATTTTTCAAAATGTTACGTTGTGTACCAATAATATGTATAGTTATGTGTCAATTAAAATAATTTAAAAAATCAGAAAAAAAGCTTGTTTTGTAACCTGAAAAAAAAGCTCTGGAGCTGAATTAATAATTATTGTCTGAATGTCACCCATTGTAAACTCTGCTCTACGTGAACACCAACACATAGAATAGAATGAGGAAAAACATTCAGCCTTCCACATGTTGAGATACATGTTAAAATCAGAGATTTGTTAAATATCAGAGATATGTTAAATTTGTTAAATATGTGAGATATGTTAAAATCAGAGCTCTTTTTAATTATCTGGACACTCAGCATTATATAGTTGAATTATATAAATGGTTGAGTAATATCTTTGTTTTTGTTTGTTGAGATTAGTTATCCTAGAGAGGCATAATGAAAATGGAAAAGGCCTAAATTTAAGTCCCAAATGACCATAAATTAACTGGACAAACAGGGGCACTTATCTGACATCTTTAGTTTTCTCTATTTATAAAATAGGACAATAGTTCAGACATCATAGACATAGGTAAATATTAAATAAGATAACATAGTCATGTGCCACTTAACAGGAATACATTATGAGAAATGTGCTCTTAGATAATTTTGTCATTGTGCTAATATCATAGAATGTACTTACACAAACCTAGATGGTATAGCCTATTACATGCCAAGGCAATATGGTAAAGCCTATTGCTCTTAGGCTGCAAATCTGTACAACGTGTTACTGTACTGAATACTGCAGGCAATTGTAACATAATGGTATTTGTATATCTAAAAATAGAAAAGGTACAGTAAATATACGGCATAAAAGATGTTTTAAAAAATACACCTCTATAAGGCACTTGTCTCAAATGGAGTATACGAGGCTGGAAGTTGTTCTGGGAGTTAGTGAGTGAGTGGTGAGTGAATATGACGTCCTAGGACATTACTATGAACTACTGGAGGTTTTATACACACTGGCCACTTAGGCTACACTAAGTTTATTAAAAACATTTTTTCTTTCTTCAAGTAAGAAATTAACCTTAATTATTTTAACTTTTTAAAAGTCATAATTTTTTAAACACACAAATAGTGCATTGTGCTGTAGAACTATGGTTATATCAGTAGGCAATAGAAATTTTTTGGCTCCATTATAATCTTATGGGACCAATGCCATATATGTGGGCCATCCTTGACCAAAACACCATTATGAGGTACATGACTTTATATGTGGAACTTGTATGTCACATGAGCCTTTGAGAACAAGGGACTTCCCTGTTGACTCCTATTAATGGTACAAAGCAGGGGTCGCCAACTCCAGTAATAATCTGTGGAGTATTAGAACCTGGGTCACACAGCAGATGAGTGGTGGGTGAGTGAGCTTAAAGCTTCATCTGTATTTACGGCCACTCCCTATTACTCACTTGCATTACCGCCTGAGCTCTGCCTTCTGTCAGATCAGATCAATGGCGGCATTAGATTTGCAAAGGAACATAGACTCTATTGTGAACTGCATATGTGAGGGATCTAGCTTATGTGCTCCTTATGAGAATCAAATGGCTGATGATCTGTTCCTGTCTCTCATCATCCCCACAATGGGACCGTCAAGTTGCAGGAAAACAAGCTCAGGGCTCCCACTGATTCTACATTATGTGAGTCATATTATTATTTCATTATATATTACAGTGTTATAATAATAGAAATAAAGTGCACAATAAATGTAATGTGTAAACCCCTACCACCCCTGGTTCATGGAAAATTATCTTCTATGAAACTGATGCCAAAAGGGCTGAGAACCACTGATATAAAGGGAAGGTGGAATTGCAGTGTGGGTTCACCACTTAGCGGCAAGTCAAAGGAAATCAGGCCTTTTCCAAGCCTATGGACTTACTTCTAACCACTGCCACTGAAGGGATACAGGTACAGGGGCTATGCGGCCTTTGATGTTTCATAGGAAAATAGTCAATCTTCCCACCCCTACAAAACAAGGTGTAAGAACAACATGCCCACATGAATTTATACTTTGCACAAATAAGATTGACACTTTGGGTTCAATTCTCAGATAGGGAACACTCTGGCAAAAATTTTGAGATCTGATTAATTAATTAAGTACTGTCTTATTGGATCCTTGTCTTCAAACATTTCAAAGCCTCTTCATAGCAAAAGTTTCTTTCATTCTCAAATGTGATTGCTACATGAATTAAATTGAGTTCTTTGAATAACTGAAGGGAAAGATAGTAGTTGAAAGTTCTCTTTAATGGGCTTATTGTTTGAATTTAAAATATTTGAGTTTGGCGATCCACAGCTAGGGGTTCATGAAATAACAATAGTTCAGACGTTACAATCTGCTGTCATCTATCAGTCTTTACAAATGTCCTGGTGGTAAGTGAAACCTTGCATTTAAATAAATACATTTGGACCTAATTTCTGCCTTTCATGCTGTGAAAGAACTGTCAAATTTGAAGTGTAATGACTGTATGATTTCTTGTAATAGCACCAAAAAAACCCATGAAAAACAGATTTAAATGTCATCTAAGTAAATTCTCTGTGGGATGCAGACCCATTTAGAGATTACTTTCCCTTTCAGCTTTTATACAACAAAGCAGGAGCACATTGCAAGGAAGCAAGTATAAAGTGATATCTCAGGGAGTAATAGGCAAAGTGAAGCCTCATGGAGCCCAGAAAATGAAAAACACTGACATTATTTTAGTTAAACTTCCCTGTTGCTGTGAGAGAACCGACCTCCAACTGTTGTTTGAGATGTATGGCCTTTGCCATAAGCACATTCTCTCCTTACACTTGAACTTGTTTGGTGAGACAACCATATGTATTCTGACTTTTTCTGGGTTGATTGGTTTTTCTATATTCCATTTGATTTTTCTCTATGAGATATTAATAGAAAATTTAATGTTTTAACATTCATAACAAATGGCCCTTTATTATATCTCTCTTGCTTTTCAGTTTGGGTAAGTTGATTGATTCTGGAATAGGAGAAAATGTGCTGGAATGGCGAGGTAAAGAGTTTTGGTTCTAGCCCTGTCACCAGTTGGTAGTGTATTGGTAGTATTAACTTGAACACTTTAGCCTTTTAGATTTTCAAATGAAACTCCTTTTTAAAATGTAGGAGGTGGAGGCTGGGTGTGGTAGCACACACATATAATCCCAGCACCTTGGGAGGCTGAGGTGGGTGGAAACTTTCACCAGAGTGTTCCCTACCTGAGAATTGAACCCTTGAGCTCAGGAGTTTGGGACCAGCCTGGGCAACATAGTGAAACCCTGTCTCTTCAAAAAATACAAGAATTAGGCAGCCATGGTGGCATGCGGTTATAGTCCCAGCTACTTGGAAGGCTGAAGCTGGAGGATTGCTTGAGCCTGTGAGGTCAAGGCTGCAGTGAGCTATAATCATGCCAGTGCACTTTAGCCTGGGTGACAGAGAGAGACCCTGTCTAAAAAAAAAGATAGTAATAACAATAATTTTATAAATAAATTAATTAAATTAAAGGTAGGAGTTGGAATCAGTCAGTCATTTTCAGACTGTGCTCCCTGGCATCTCAAGCTTCTGTAGAGATGCCTTGAGGGCACCATATTGTTTGCCAGCCTAGCTAGGAGACTGGGTCTCTCCCTCTACCCATCATGCAAATGTATGTTTGGAAAACCAACAACACTAAAGTTTGAACATCCGTGTCATAGATGATCTAGAAGAATTTTTTCTAAGTTCAGCATCATGTAATATGTTGGGTTCTTTGTTTCTTCATAAAAATAATTTTCAACAAAACCACTTTTTGGCATTCAGGTATGTACTAGGGTATGATGCGCATAATGATATTTGGTGCATTTTCTAGGATAAGATGAGATATGTACATTTGTTACTTAACAATGGGAATACATTCTGGGAGATTTATTGTTAGATGATTTCATCATTGTGCAAATATCACAGAGTATACTGACATAAATCTAGATGATACAGCCTGCTGCCTAGGCTATATGGTACAGTTTAGTGCTCCTAGACTGCAAACCTGTAGAGTGTGTTACTGTACTGAATAGTATAAGCAATTGTAATACAATGGGAAGTATTTATTTAAGCAGAAAATGTACTATGAAAATACGATGTAATGATTAAAAAATGCATACCTGTCTGGGGTGCTTACCATTTATGGAGCTTGCAGGACTGGAAGTTGCTCTGAGTGAGTCAGTGAGTGAGTGTTGAGTGAATGTGAAGGCCTAAGACATTATTGCACACTACTGTAGACTCTATAAACACTGTCTGCTTGGGCTAATCTATAATTTTAAAAATATTTTTTTCTTTAATAATGAATCAAGCTGACTATAATTTCTTTCTCTACAAACTTTTTAAATTTTTAAAACTTTTTTTGACTTTTGTAATGACAGTTTAAAACACAAACACATTATACAGTGGTACAAGAATGTTTTCTCTCTTTATATTCTGATTTTGTAAGCTCTTTCCCTATTTCTAAAATTTTTTATTTTTTTTACTTTTTAAACGTTTTTACTAAGACAACACACATTTTAGTATAGGCCTACACAGGATCAAGATCATCAAGATATTACTATGTTACAAGAATCTTTTAGTTTTATTTTAATCCTAACATGGAACTATTGTGATAAACACAGTCCATTGTTGACCAAAATGTCATTATGCAGCACATGACTTTACTCAAAATGACTTATTTCTTCTGCACTGTAAGTTTCATGAGTGCAAGTATCTCGTCTGTCTGAATCATGCAGAATTGCTAGAATCTAGACATAATGTAATACATAGCAGATGCTCAACCAAGTCTGGATGGATTAATGCATAAGTGTATGAATGAATGCATGAACCCCATTCAGATTCTTTGGCTTTGGACTCAGAGATTCTACTTCTTTTTCATTGACACTTTATATCCCTTTCTCCTTCTGCTCTTTTTTCAGTTTGTAACTTCTAAGCAATTTGTGCCAGGGGTACTTTTCAGCAATTACCTTTTGGTAAATTGTCCCTGCTGTCCTAGGTGAATATCAGATGACTTGGGAACCAATGCAAGCTACAACATGGAGCATGCTTTTCTTTGATAGCAACTACATGAAAAAAATCAAATGGAATGGCAGTAGGGGTATAAACAGTGCCCCATAACACATCCTATGTCTCCATATTTAATTCATTAATTAATTCAGCCAACAGATCTTTATTTTCTTCTCTGAGCTGGATAGTATGCTAGGGAATGGGGAGTTCACAGTCTTGTAGATGAGTCACATATTTGAAAAGATGGTGACACCAACACAATGTGAATAAATGTCATGAGAGAGATGTTATAAGAATGCTTTGGGAGCCACAGCACTGAGTAATTTCCCCTTGGCTCAGACTTTTGGAAGCATTTGACCAATGATGCTTAAACAATTCAAACCTTTTTAGTAGACAGCCCCAGGGTTGGTGTAATATCCAATGTGATATAATTAACACGGGTTCTTCCCGCACCTCCCCTCTGCAATCCTCACTATGTCAGTTATCACCTCAGCCTACAGCTTGGCTGCTGGACTTCAGGAAAAACGAACTCATGAGGTTGCTTTCGAAGAAGACAGGCAATCAGAGTGGCAAGAGAAGGAAGTTCTCTTAATACATTTTGTGGCCGAGCACGGTGGCTCACGCCTGTAATCCCAGCACTTTCGGAGGCCAAGGCAGGAGGATCACAAGGTCAAGAGATGGAGACCATCCTGGCCAACATGATGAAACGCCATCTCTAATAAAATACAAAACTTAGCTGGGTGTGGTGATGTGCATCTTTAGTCACAGCTACTCAGGAGGCTGAGGCAGGAGAATTACTTGAACCCAGGAGGCGGAGTTTTCCGTGAGCCAAGATTGTGCCACTGCACTCCAGCCTGGTGCCTGGTGACAGTGACAGAGCAAGACTCTGTCTCAAAAAAAAAAAAAAATACACTTCTTTCCTTTTAGTAGGGAGGAAAGCAACTCCTAGATGCTGCTAACCAGGTATCTCTCATGTTTCCCTGACTAGACATGGCACACAGGCTACCTCAACGTTTGATCTGTGTCTTAAAGGACTTTCTAGAGCTTGCCTGGAGGAGAATCGGTAACACTAGGCAGAGAGACATAGAGGGACATACAAGGACATGGGGTCATGGAAAAGCTCCATGTGTTTGAGGATCAGAAGAAAGCTTAGTGTGGCCATGGAATAAGTTGTTAGGGAGAACATGGTATACCACAACACCGAAGAAATAGAGGGAGATTTATTTGTATGCCATGTTAATGATTTTATAGGCCATTCTGATCATAACTTCAGAGTGAAATCTGCTCCCATTGGTAACCCCAAAAAACCATGAGTAGAAGTCATATGAAAGGGGAAAACCATCACAGCTTTCTTCTTGGAAATTAATTTTGATGAGAAACAAATAATACAATTTATTGAAATGAGAATGCATGTAAATAAAATCTATGTGATAGGTGATTTTGTTTTAACCAATTATTGTATCTTAGCACTAACCCTAGGCCTTTGAGAAATTTTACTAACATGAAAGATCATTGTTTCAAAAATCCTCTATTTTTAGAAATGCTATTAGCAGAAGCATCGGCTGTAACCTTTTCCTTGTTCTTTCTGTGTCATGCACATTAATTAACACTTCCACCGTAAAAGAATGTGTTTCTTCCCATGTGCTGGGAATGATATTTTAGAAGCATGCTTTACATTAGAAACCTCAAGAAAAATAAATTAGGATGATTTAAAAATAATCTTTTCTGCATGTAATTTCCTGTTAGACCACCCGCACCCCATCACAATTAGTTAGAATTTGTGATTTGTTTTATGGAGGGTAACGAGATTGAAACTTACCTTTTTAGGATTTTTGAAAAAAGATTTGATAGCCAGTTAAATGGTACACAGAAGACTGTAGAAGAACTATTGTAAATACAAGGAAAATAAAGTTTAAAATGCTTTGGAAACTCCCATTTGCAGACAGTTCACATGGAATTTAAAAACAATTATTACCTAATTCTTAAATCAAGATTATCCAAAAAGTCCTAACAAGAAAAAACATAGCATGATTTAAGCTTCCATTCATACTTGAATGACAAGACTGGATGGCTGAATTGGAACAGCTCTGGACTGCAGTTCCCAGTGAGAATGCAGAGGGTGAGTGATCACTGCATTTCTAAACAAGTTTTTACTGCCCACAGATCAGGAGATTCCTGGGCGGAAAGCACCATGACTCTCCAGCATGGCTGTTTCAGCTGGCGTAGCGGGTCTCTGCACAAAAACTCACACAAATCTGGGCAGCCGTTTCAACTGGTGTCTGGAACACCTGGGAGACAGAGTCACCCATTCAACTAAAAAAAAGGGGACTGAAACAGGGAGCCAGGTGATCTGGCTCAGTGGGTCCCAACCCCACAAAAACCGGCAATCTGAAATGCTCTGGATTGAGAGTTGCAGAGCAAGCACAGCTGGACCAGCTCTGTGAGGGGAAGGGCATCCGCCATTACCAAGACAGTCCATTACTGAGGCAATCTGCCATTACCAAGGCAGTCTGCCATTACAGAAACAGTCTGCCATTACTGAGGCAGACCACCATCACCAAGGCAGTTCTAACTATACCTCTATAAGCAAAACTGGAAGAAAATTCACATAGCAGCTCGGCAGAGCCTACTGCAGCTCAGCAATGCCTCTGATGGCAGACTGTAGCTAGGCTACCTCCTCACTGGGCAGGGCATGTCTGAAAAAGGGCAGCAGCACAGCAGGTACTTGTAAATAAAGTCTCACCTTCTCAGGACAGAGCACCTGGGGAAAAAAGGTGGTTATGAGTTCCGCTGCAGTAGACTTAAACATACCGGCCCAGCAGCTCTGAATGCAACAACAGAGCTCACAGCTCAGAACTTGAGTTCCAATAAGGGACAGACTGTCTTCTCAAGCAGCTCCCCAATCCCCATATATCCAAAGAGACACCTCATAAAGGACAGCTCTGACTGACATCTGGTGGGTATCCTTCTTGGACTAACATAACAAAAGAAGAAACAGGCAGCGACTGTTACTGTTCCACAGCCACCTCAAGTGATCTCCAGGCAATCAGGGTCTAGAATGGACCTCCAGTAGTCCTATAGCAGAGAGGCCTGACTGTTAGAAGGAAAATTAAAAAACAGAAGGAAATAACTTCATCATCAACAAAAATGACATCCACTTAAGACCGCATCCAAAAGTCATCAACTACAAAGACCACAGGTATATAAAACCACAAAGACGAGAAGAAACCAGTGCAAAAAGGATGAAAACATGCAAAATTAGAATGTCTCTCCTCCAAGGGATTATAACTCCTCACCAGGAAGGGAACAAGCTGGATGGAGAATGAGTCTGATGAATTGACAGAAACAGTCATCAGAAAGTGGCTAATATCAAACTTCTCTAAGCTAAAAGACCATATTCTAACCCAATGCAAAGAAACTAAGAACTTGAGAAAGGTTTGACTAAATGCTAACGAGAATAAACAGCTTAGAGAAGAATATAAATGAATTGGTGGAGCTGAAAAACACATCATGAGAACTTCGCAAAGCATACGCAAGTTTCGATAGCTGAATCAACCAAGCAGAAGAAAGAATATCAGAGATTGAAGATCAACTCAATGAAATAAAACGAGAAGGCAAGAATAGAGAAATAAGAGTAAAAATAAATGAACAAAGCCTTGAAGAAATATGGGATTATGTGAAAAGACCTAATTTACATTTGACAGGTGTACCTGAATGTGACAGAGAGAATGAATCCAAGCTGGAAAACACTCTTCAGGATATTATCCAGGAGAACTTCCCTTGCAAGGCAGGCCAATATTCAAGTCCAGGAAATACAGAGAAAACCATAAAGATATTCCTCAAGAAGAGCAACCCCAAGGCACATAATCATCAGATTTACCAGGGTTGAAATTATGGAAACAATGCTAAGGGCAGCCAGAGAGAAAGGTCAGGTCACCCACAAAGGGAAGCCCATCAGACTCACAGTGGATATCTTGTAGGGCAGAAACCCTACAAGCCAGAAGAGAGTGGGGGTCAATATTCAACATCTTTAAAGAGAAGAACTTTCAGCATAGAATTTCATATCTAGCCAAAGTAAGCTTCATAAGCAAAGGAGAAATAAAATCCTTTATGAACAAGCAATTGCTCAGAGATTTTTTTTTTTTTAGATGGAGTTTCACTCTTGTTACCCAGACTGGAGTGCAATTGCATGATCTCGGCTCACCGCAACCTCTGCCTCCCGGGTTCAAGGAATTCTCCCACCTCAGCCTCCTGAGTAGCTGGGATTACAGGCACGTACCGCCATGCCCAGCTAAATTTTTGTATTTTTAGTAGAGACGTAGTCTCACCATGTTGACCAGGATGGTCTCAATCTCTTGACCTCATGATCCACCTGCCTC